>PVHP010007458.1:0-56482 GCA_004024765.1 Zapus hudsonius
TTTTTTTACTGTGCATGTTTCTTCCCATGATGGATCCGATTTTAATCATATGTACACCCAGCTATACATAGGTATACGCTGGTAAATAGAGGATTCACTCTAAAAGTTCACTTAGAGGGCATAGTTTTGTGACAGTTCAGGCAAGTTCCATAGACTTCCTCCCCTTGAGTGGGAGGTGTCTTTAGCCAGAGCCCAAACCTAGATGCAAAGGCTGATTGGTCAGGTATAGACCAATCAGCTATTTCTCTGACTTACCTGGGGGAAGTTTTAAAAAGTTTCCCTAGAACAAAGGCCAGTCTTCTTTTTCCACTTGACATCCTAAAAGGACTTTCATTTTTCCAGGTAAGGGTGATGGGGGCTCAGGATTCTTTTCCACATAAACCTTTCCCTCTCATGATGGGAGCCCTCTGATACCTCTTCTTCTGCTTGTTTTCTGAACAGCTAGATTTTATTAAAATCTCTCCCCATGTTTTCTCCCCACACTGGTGGCTGGAGAACTCTGTAACTCCCTGTGTTCCCTTAAAGTCTCCCACTATACCTCAATATCTTGTTGTCTATGATTCTAATTCTTTAACCTTGTAGACAAGAATTTGGGTACTCCTTAAATTTTGAGGTACATTGGAAATTTGCTGGGCATTATCTAAGTTCTAACCCCCAGCTCAGTCCTTAGAGTTTGCCTTACTGTACATGTACTCAAAACCACTCCAGCTAGATAGCCCCTGCTATTTGGATCCCAGATCCAAGAATATATTTGAATAGGCGCTAATTGAGAAAAATGGTCATTAAGGGGAGGGGAAAATTAGTTTATTGTTTCAAGCAGAGTGTATGTGTAGCTCTGGGGGGGGGAGGGAGGTGTCCCAGGTTCCCAACAGGTTGCTAGGTGTGTTGTGTAGGAGAATGGTGTTTATTGCTGAAGCCAAATAGTGTCCTGGGTGCTTGCCTGCCTTATGTGTTCACATAAGAAATTAAAATATTAATAAATAAAATTAGTATGCTTTTTTTCCTACTACTCTCTTTAGTCAAACTCACAGGTTCTGGTCATAGAACTTAAAAGAATGTAGGAACGTCTTTCTTCCTTTATAAAATTATTTAAGAATTTAATCCATGAGGCATTTGCTTATAGTTTGTAGTAGGAAGGGATAAGTGGTATTGTGAAAAGAAGTTTAAAATTAGAAAAACGTGGGTTGAAATCTTGATCTAGTAGTTCAATAATAAAAGAACTTGGACAAGCTAATCAACTTTGTGCCTCAATTTCTGCATCTGTTAAACAAAATATGACTTGTTGAAATAATGGTTACAAAAGTTAAGTGAAATGAAATGTGTGAAGTACAAAGTAGAGCGCTGGTAGCATTTAGTTTGTCAATTTTGATGTGTGTCTAAGATTGCTGGGAGCAGGGTGGATAAAAGGCAAATTCTGAGCTTTTCTTTCTTTAGGAAGTGCTGCCATACAAACCACAGAGGTCCCATTGTGTTAGCTCATAGTCTGTGCAAATATCTTAGCAACTGAAAGAGGAATTTGAGAAAAATCCAAGATCCCAACAAATATAAAATAAAAACACAGACGACATCACTGCTGTGGGGTGATGGAGAGGAAGAAAAAGAATATCTGCCTGCTTCTCAACACATTGCAAGAGATTCTACCCAGGAATTCTGCTTCAAGGGTCCTCTATTAAGGACATGTTCTTAAATATATAACATAGATCATTGCCTAAAACTTATAAATGGACAAAAACCAACCCAAATGACCAAAAATAAAACGAGAGAGAGAGAGAGAGACAGAGACAGAGAGAGACAGAGAGAGAGAACATTTTCAAAGGATGAAATTTTCTGGACATGGTGATGCATGCCTTGAACCCTAGCACTCGAGAGGCAGAGGTAGGAGGATCACTGTGAGTTTGAGGCCAGCTTGGGACTACAGAGTGAGCTCAAGGTCAACCTGGGCTAGAGTGAGACCCTACCTTAAAAAAAATCAAACAAACAAACAAAAAGGATGGAATATTATTTAGGCATACTAATAATGTATTCAATTATGTAAAAATAAACAAGTATGGAAAACTGTGGAAGGAAATGAGTTCTGTTGTCAACTTGATCAGATCAGGACGTGCCTCTTGGGCATTTTCAGGAAGAACTGAGGGATGGTGGACGATCTTCCCCCAGAGTGAACAGCCATATAGGTGGTGAACTACATATTAAGAAGCTCCAAGAAAACTCAGGGATTTTGCCTGACTGCCCATGCTATTGTTCATGTGTGAATCTATCCCGTCTCTGCTGTCTTCTGTGAACCTTAGAGCCCAGCTCAAACAGCTTTCCAATGTTGTCTGAAGATCAGAGGCTCTCCAGGAATCCACCAGGCCTTCAGCAGAAACTGAGACTGTGTTGTACCTTCTTGCTGCCAGGACAACATGCCCACTCAAGAGCAGCTGATGGAAGAAAAGTTGTTTATTTTGGCTAACAGTCTCCAAGGGAAGCTTCGTGATGGCAGGGGACAGGATGGCATGAGCAGAGGCTTGATGCCACCTCTGCCACAGTAGGTGGAAAACAGCAACAGGAGAGTGAGCCAACCTAGGAGAGGAGAGGTAGCTATCACACCCCTATGCCTGCCCACAACACACTTCTACCAGCAAGGCTTCACCCCCGAAATTGCCAACAGCTGGGAACCAAGCATTCAAAACCAAGTTTAGGAGGGCTATCTGATTCAAACCACCACAAACTGTTGAAGTATCCAGCCGTGTGGAACGAGCAGCTACTGTGTTCTGACTCTCCAGCCTGCAGACACCCCGGTTGGATTGCCCAAGAAATATCATGCAAACTAATGTAATACCTTTTATAATACATATTCATTCTGTAGAATCTGTATCTCTAGAGAACCCCAATAATACAGTAATATAAGATAGCACTATATAACTTTTTGAGGGGCAAATTATGGATGTGGAACTTCAGTATTCTTGTTAGTTCTGCCAATTCAAAAACACTTTGCCCTTAATGCTATCAGTCGTATTAAAAGGGTTTTCTCATTTAAATCTGGATAAGACTTTTTTTTAGAAACCAGAAGACCTTTGATCTCAAACTAAAATGTAGCTCATATACTTGGCCTAAGTCTATTCCTTCATTTGCCAAATGTGGTCTACCTGATAACAGGTGTGAAAAACAAATGAGAAAATACTTCATGACACATGAACTGTTACAAACAAAAATCTAAGGATTAGAACAGATGGTAGCTGAAAGAATGTCCAACAGATTTAAGAGTTATTACAGTTTTTCTCGAGCTGCCTGGCTGGAGGGTATGTCACCTTGCCCGGATCCTAGGGTCCAGCCCTAAGGTATTTCTGAAATTCCAGCTATAGATATGCAAAGAGTAGTCTGAGCTCAAGCCTGGAGTTACTACTTTTTGAGAGTTGGAGTGTGCTTGCTTGCTTGAGGTGCTGGTGATGGATTTTTCTCTCTGCTTGGACTTGTGAAAGGGGGCCGGCCTCTTTAACCATTATGGAACTTCCCCTGGATCTGTTTCTTCAATACATTCCTCCCTAAACTGTGCCTGGTTTGGAGAGTCATCCCAGCGGTGTGTGGCTGACTACGACAGAACAATTCTTTTTTTTTTTTTTTACTTTATTGTCCATAATGAGTTACAACATTTAGTGGGCAAACAATGAGTAGAACAATTCTTTTGATGTGAAATGGCAGCTTCTCTAATAATTTTCATGGACTTATAAAAACTGAACTTACAGGGCTGGAGGGATAGCTCAGTGGTTAAAGGTGCTTACTTGCAAAGTCTGATGGCTCTGGTTCAATTCCCTAGTACCCACATAAAGCCAGATGCACAAAGTGGTGCATGCATCTGGAGTTCGTATGCAGTGATAGGAGGTACGGGTATGCCATACTTACCCTTTCAGCCTGCACCTTTCTGTCTCTCAAACAAAATTTTAAAATTGAACTTATTCATAACTTTAAAGGAGAACCATGCTATGCTATTAGAAGAAAAATCTGGCCTGGAGGGATGGCTCATCAGTATAGAGCTCTTCCTGTAAAAGCATAAGGCCTGAGAGACATTTGGTCCCCAGGACCCACACCAACAGCTGGGCATGGCCATGCCTGTCTGTCACCGCAGTCCTGTAGAGAGCAGACTTGAGAGCTCATGAGAAAACGACAAGCTTCAGCATTAGTAAGAGACTTAGGCTCAAATATGACAGAAGAGTGATGGAGCAAGACACTCAGTGTTCCACTCAGGCCACCATACCCTGCTATAGGTGAACACATGGGGTGCCGCATGGGCAGACACATGTATACACCACACCCTCCCCCCACATAAGCAAAATTAATATAAAAAATAAAAATAAACGAGGGAAAAATGTTTCTGGGTCAATATTTATAAGAAAGGTAGGAAGTAGAAGCTTCTGAAGAACAGAGACAGAAAGGTGTGGTGGTTTGAATGTGAAATGTCTCCCATAGCCTCATATGCTTTCCATTAAGCCTCATACTCAATCCACAGCTGGCAGAGCCTTTGGGAGGTGGAGCCTTGCTGGAGGAGGGGTATCACTGGTGGGTTGTACCTTGAAGTTTGTAAGTCCAGGCTTACTGAGTGTCCAATAGCTAGCTCACACTTGCTGCTACCTTCCAGCTGTTATGATGTGATGCCCTGCCTCTGCTTGTCATCTTTTTCCACCATGTTGAAACTCCCACTCAAAACCGTAAACTGGAATAACTCCTTTCCTCTCCTAAACTGCTTCTGCTCAGCTGTTTTGTCCCAGCAACAAGAAGGTATCTGTAATAGGATAACAGCCTCTAATTCTCAATATAAATTTGTTGTTTCCTTTGGGGGAAAAATGTTATCAGAAAAAACATCATTTGTCATATTACAAAGTAGTTCAAGTTTGAAAAAAAAAAGTAAAAGGGCCGGGCGTGGTGGCGCACGCCTTTAATCCCAGCACTCAGGAGGCAGAGGTAGGAGGATCGAAGTGAGTTCAAGGCCACCCTGAGACTACATAGTAAATCCCAGGTCAGCTGGACTAGAGCGAGACCCTACCTTGAAAAACCAAAAAAAAAAGTAAAAGGTATTTTATTTTTAAAAATATTTGAGAGCAAGTATGGGCACTAGAGGGCCTCCAGCCACTGCAAAAAAAAAAAAAGTCCACATGCATGGGCCACTTTGTACATCTAGCTTTGTGTGTACTGGGGAACTGAACCTGAACAAGAGGCTTTGCAAGAAAGCATCTTTAATAGCTAAGCTGTTCCCAAGCCCAAGGTATTTTATTTTAATCAGCCACAGAAAAGAATTTAAGTCATTTTTTTTCAAGGTAGGAGCTTGCTCTAGCCCAGGCTGACTTGGAATTCACTATGTACTCTTAGGCCTTGAACTCATGGTGTTCCTCCTACCTCAGCTTCCCAGGTGCTGGGATTATAGACGTGCTCCACCATTCCCAGCAAAGTCTAACTTTTGAGTAAAAATAAAATTCAATTACTAAATCAATGTATAATGTTTACAGTTGATTTTTTTTGCAGTTGTTGAATATTGAGGCCAGGTTTATGGTGTTGTCCAGAACTTATATGCCTTTACTGATGATTTTTGTTTTATTAATTTCTGAGGAAGAAGTGTTTAATTGTATTAATTTAAAAGTTATGAGAGTGAGAGGGAGGAAGAGAGAATAGGCATGCCAAAGCCTCTGGCCACTGTAAATGAACTCCACATGTATGTGCCACTTTGTGCGTCTGGCTTTTGGTGGGTACTGGGGAACTAAACCTTGGCCATCGTCCGGCTTTACAAACAAATTCCTGTAACCATTGAACCATCTCCTCTGCAAATTTTATCATTTTGGGCTTTACTTATTTTGAAACTGTTATTAGGTGAATGCATGCTTAGTCATTTTCTTCCTGATATATTAATAATTTTGTCATCTTAAACTGTCCCTTCTTGTTTCTGATAATTCTTTGTCTGAAAGCCTACTATGTATGATCTTTAGGCATTTTAGCATTCTTATGCTAATACTTTGGTGATCTAACTTTCATTTTTTATTTGTATATGTGTGCGAGTGCTGAGATGTCTGTACCACAGCATGCCTGTGGGGGTCAGAGGACATCTTTTGGGTCAGTCCTCATATGAGGCAGGGATTCTTGCTCTGCTGTTCTTTGCTGTGCTTACCATGCATCTTATCCATGATGGTCACTTCATCGTGCAGGCCAAGGTGGGACTGCTTTTTGTGGTTGCCCCCAATTAAGTTTTCATGATTTGTATTTTACTTTTTAAAGCTTTATCTAGTTATACATACACACGTGTATGTGTGGATGTGCCAGGGTCTCTTGCAATCTGCAAGCAAATGCAGATGCATGCACCTCTTTTTGAATCCAGCTTTATGTGAGCATTGGGGAACTGAACATGGGCCACCAGGCTTTGCAAGCAAGTGACTTTAACTTCAGAGCCATCTCCCCATGTATGTGTGCTCACGTAAATGAATGTAGGTATGTGTATGCCATAGCGTGTGTCTGGAGGACAGAGGATTACTTTCAGGCATCATCTTCATTTCCACATCATTTTTGAGGCCCGTCTGCTCACCACTCCATTCACCGGGCTAGCTGGCCTGCAAGCTACTGGAAATCTCTGCTGTCTCTTTTTCCCACCTTGCTGTCAGCTTGCTGAGATTATAGAAGCTCATCACAGTTTTCGGCTTTCAGATGGGGGCTGGAGATCTGAACTCGAGTATTTCAGCTTGAGACGCAAGTACTTTATCCATCAAACCCATCTCCCTGTAATCTTCATGATGTTGTTAAAGTTAATATTTTCCATGTTCTATAAAATATAGTAACCTTGTATACCCCCCTTTTATAATTTAAGATGTATTTGTCATATATATATATATATATATATATATATAAAAACATCTACACATTAAAATATTCATTATGGGGCTGAGGGGTTGGCTTAGTGGTTAAAAGGTTCTTGCTCGCAAGTCTGCTGGCCAAGTTCAATTCCCAGCACCCATGTAACAGCAGGAAGCAGTGTGGCATGCACATCTGTGATCCCAGTGTGCCTGTGGCAATGGAAAGCAGAGGCAGGAAATCCCAGAAGCCCCTGGGACAGCCAGATGGGCACACATGCAGAGGCAAAACAACAAGAGACCCTGTCTTAAAAAGGTGAAAGGAGAGAATAACAGCCAGAGGCTGTCCTATGATGTCCACATGTGAACATGCGAGTCTTCCCTTCAGAAACTTCAAAATCACAGATTTTAGGGGCTGAGGGAGATGACTCAGTGGAAAGCACTTGCCACTCAAGCCTGAATACCTGAATTCAATCTTCAGGCCCCATATAAAAACCAGAAGCCATGGCAGGCTTCTTTAATCCCAGTACTCTGACTAGGAGATGAGAGGCGGAGACCGGAGAATTTCCTGGAAGCTTCAGCAGAATAAGATGGAGAGAAAACCTGCCTGAAATGAGGTGGACTGGCTTCAAAGTTGTGCTCTGTCGCCACACACATGCCCTGGGCATGTGCATGCCTGCACGTAACACAGGAACAGGATACATGCATGTACATACAACTTTTTAATTACATATTTTAAGGAAACATGTAACATGAAAACATATTTTTAAAACTATGGGAAAAGAGTCTTTTCTATTTACCCCATATTTCTCTGTGATGCTCTTTATTCCTTCCTACGCACGCAGGTCTGGTGTCATTTCCCTTCTGCCTGGAGATCAGCATGCCTTTTTTCGTTTTTAAATGTATTTATTCTACCACTGTGCTATATCCCCAGAGATATCTATCAATATCTATTTTATTTATAACTGAATTCATTCCTATTTCAAATTGGAAAATATGTCCTATGGAGTGGAATTAATTTCTTGGGATTATCTGAGTCATGCCCCATTTCTTTGCTTTATATTTTGGGGTCATTTTCCTTTCTTAACTGCTATCTTCATATTACTCTTGCAGTTTCTGCCAAATTTCATTCTTATCAACAGCTCAGGGTCGGGCCTGGTTAGTACTTGGATGGGAGCTCAGTGAAAGACTTCATCAAAGAGCTCTTTCTTGCATAGTTACAGTTCTTAAGTTCCTTCTTGGGTTGCACTCAGAAGTGATAGCTACCGTTAACAATGTAATAACCTAAATATGAATTTTAAAGTATGATTCATATAAAAATGATAAAAATTTCTATCTTACCCTAAGGCTTGAGAAATTTGCAGGTGTTAAGTTCTTAAGTGCAAGTTGAGAGCTGCCCCGAAAGAAAAAAGGGTTACATCAGATCCCTCTTAAACTGTGGCTCCAACTGAACCAATTGCCTCTCGCATGCATCCAACTGAGGAGTTTGTTCCTGGATATAGGTGCTAAAATATACTAAAATCACAAGTCAAAATATCACATTTGTATGCAGGAAACCATTCTGAAATAAGCAGCTCAAGGGAACTGGAAGCATTATTCTCAAGCTCATCACACTATATGAATAAACAGCCATCAAAATTTGGCGGTGGTTGCCAACAATGGTGGTAGGTAGTATCTACAGTACCAGGCTGAGAGGGCCTCTTGGGAGCGCAGCTGTTATGATGCTAGGTCCTGTGGATAAAACAAGAACTGTTGTGCACGCAATAACCTGGATCACCAAGGCTGTATCAGACGCAAATCAAGTACTGTTTGTAGACTGTATGACAAAAAGCAGATATTACCCATAGTATGGATCAAGAGGTTGTAACAGTAGAAGCTGCTTTCTGTGACCTTCAAAAAACATAATACAAGATGAAGTCACATTTTAAGAAAAATGTTGGAATTTTACCAAAGCCAAGTTTCCTTTCAGAGACTCGCTGATCTGCAATTTTGATTTAAAAAAAAATATTTATTTAGCTGGGCGTGGTGGTGCACGCCTTTAATCCCAGCACTCGGGAGGCAGAGGTAGGAGGATCGCCATGAGTTCAAGGCCACCCTGAGACTACATAGTGAATTCCAGGTCAGCCTGGGCTAGAGTGAGACCCTACCTCAAAAAACCAAAAAAAAAAAAATTTATTTGAGAGATAGACAGACAGACAGAATGGGCACATCAGGGCCTCTAGACACTGCAAAGGAATTCCAAACACATGTACCACCTTGTGCATCTGGCTTTATGTAGGTACTAGGGAACTGGACCCGGGTCCTTAGGCTTCGAAGCAAGCTCCTTAACTGCTAAGTCATATCTCCAGCCCAATTGTAGTTTTATAATACTTCTTATTGAACTGGTACATTTAAAAGTACTTTATAGAACAAAATAAAGCTTAAACTTTAACAACTCATTGTTTGCCCACTGAATAATGTAACTCATTATGGACAATAAATATATACTTAAGAAAAATAAATAAATAAAATAAAATAAAATTAGACTTAAAAAAGGCTTAAACTTAATTTTGAAAAAATATGCAGAGTTGTATTAAGTAAGATATATTGGTTTCATGCCTGAAAGAGTCAGAAAATGTCCATTTATGGAAATAAATTTGATAAGCAATTAAAAAAATCCATTACCCATGAAAAATAAATCATTATTCACCAAAATTCTGGGTTAAATTAACCATGTCAAAAGCAATTAATATAGCAATAGCTCCAATAAAGCCTCATTAAATAATTGATTTGAATATTTTTCTTTTTCATGCTGGAGATAGAGATGAGGGCTTATGAATGCTAAGTACATGCTCTACCTTTAGCCCAGTTCAAATAATTTAAAGAACAACAAAAGATTTAGCAGAAAGCACCTAAGAGCATTAGTTTCATTTTTAAAAGAATTTCTTCAGCTTGCACCAAAGGCTTAAGGCATTAGCCTTTGAAAATATCAGTTTAAAGGACACATGGCTTCTAGTACTTTTGATTTTGTGATTAGTGTGAATAGGAAATGCTAATTTTCCTTTCTGGGTGTTTTTTCTAAATTTTCTGCACAGCTTCACAGAAGGAAAAAAAAAGCATTTTATAATATCCCAATTGATTTTCTTTCTACAGGTACTTTTCTTATTAGTAATGACTATCAGCCAGAAAAAGAGATTAATTTTATTTTATTTTTGAAGTAGGATCTTAATTCTAGCCCAGGTTGATCTGGAACTCACACTATAGTCCAGGTTGGCCTCAAACTCAAGGCAGTCCTCCTACTTCAGCTTCCTGAGTGCTGGGAGAAATGTGAGTCCCCATACCTGGCCTCATGACTAATTTTTGTTTTACTCTTGTATTTTTACGTGTGTATTTAAGTATTGCTAGCTGACACTAGGCAAGTTTCTTCTCTGGGTCCTAATGTGATAACCTGTAGAAATGATAGCCTATAGTCAATTTATAATAGCAATCTTCAACCTCTTCTCCATCCCAATATAAAGATGGTTATGACAAACTGCCAGCAGTTAGTGAGGCTGCCTGTCCCACACCCCAATCGTTGATCTGAGACCTCACTCAGCATTAGAAACATCACGAGTCTTCTACAATGATCATAAAATTTTAAGAACCATCAGTTCTTCAACCAAACAGTGCAATTTTGAAATGAAGCCTTTTCTTTTTCTTATTCAGTATTCATCTCTATTAAGTACTATGCAGAACTCAGACACTGTCCATAAAGAACATCTTTTTTGTGATGCTCTTAGTGAAAGAAAGTCATATACCATCCTTTAAAAAAGGATGAAGGTTATGCTACCACGGCTTTCAGTACATTTTCTCTCTATAGGCTTTCTATTTGATGAAATAGCAAATTAAAAGTAGAATCTCTGTGCAAAACACACGAAGAGGAGGACCTCTTGGGCATGATGCCAAGCTTTACCTCAGGCTTTCAAAGAAGATATGAGGTCAAAGCTTTAGTTTCCACTACTCACGGGTTCTAGGAAAGTGTTGGGTGTAGTGGCCACTTGCAAAAATATTCCAGGTAAGAAAGACTAGTACGATAAAAGGGTGTCTTCAAAGACAGGATGTGCTAGTGTCTTTTTTTAAAACTCATATTTATGTTTCTACCCACTGTAAGGTTGAATAGCACATCTACTATGTCAACGATTTAATATTGAATAAATTTTTAAGTTTCACAGGAAAATTTCAACCAAAATCACAATTTTAATTTTAATATGCAGCCTAAACATCTCTTCCCTAATTTTTAAACCTTTCCCCTGCTTTTAGGAAACATAATTACATAATTCAAACTCCTTCAATACTGACCTAGTTCCCCTCTTGGTGTTATAAATGGCTCATGTAACTATGGTAACCATCTAGGGAAAATGAATGTTTTTCTGGTCAGCATTATGCAAAGTATAACATATGATTTATTTTTCTCTGTGATAACCAAGGGGACAATATGTTTGTTTTTTCTTGGTTATGGGAATATATTTTATTATGCTGAATTTCCTTCTGACAATAGCCTGAGTCATTTCCGCTTCCTTTATTAGAATGTTTTAGGTTTTTTTTTTCTGTTAGTATTTATCCTAAAGCTGAATACTTTAACCCAAAGAGGATAGACTGTATATAACCATTTTTTATATATAACAATTTTGAATCTGTGCCATCTACCATATAAAGTACACATATAACCTGACACTGCTAAGATTTCTAATATTCCATTTAGAGAATGATATTTTCTTAACTTTTTCCTAGCCAAAGTTTTTCCTTAGAGACAAAAAAAAATCTTGCTAGAACAAAATTATATCTTGAGGCTATATTAGCTACTGAGAAGTTACCTTGAGTTTGTGATGGCTCATATAGCCTTCTTATCTTTATTTTTAATTAACTCTTGTGTTTTAGCTGTATTTATATAATAAAGCAATTAAAGTATTTTAAAGCTGAGCTCCGTGGAGACTGACACTGTTCATTAGTAACTTTTTAGTGACCTTTCCTACTTTAAAAATTCTGTGTACCTGACATGCAACCGAGGAACAGGTGTTTGGCTGGAGGAATGGGGTGGGGGAGATATACACAAAACTAAATCTAAAATGAATAGGTACCATGAAATCCTTATTCCCGGACAGCAGACTAAAAGATATAACCCTTCAAAGGAATATGGGGATATTGTCTGCTAAGAAGGGCCCTGAAAAGGGTGAGCTGAAGCCTAACCCTAAAACACTTGGCTCTGGCTTAGAACTCCCATTGCCAGAAATCGGTTACTACCCACATTGAGCTGTTGATTGGACAGACCAACGAGATCCCCAAAACAAGACAGGCTTCTGCCAAAGCCCTTGATTGCCTGCCTGAGGTAAAAGATAAGACCCTACTGCTAAAGACACGACATGCTGCTGACACACATTGAAGACCCGACTGGAATCTGGAATGGAAGCCAGTTCCCAGATGGTTGGCCTGTATAGTGCTGGAAAGTTCTACATGAGCTGCTGGGGGAAATTGGCCAACAATGCCAGGAGAAAGCAGGGGACACTGCTATATGACAGCAACCAGCATGACGAGACGTACACACCTGTGCAATAGTGGTACCCAACCTAGGTGGGTAACCAAGAGAATCTGATTAGCTAAGAGATCTGCTCAGTGGCAAGAAACCCATAGCTGGAACTCAGATCCAAGCCAAAATCCTATGGAGACCAAGAATCTGGACTCCAAGGGGAAGCTTCCACTAACCATGGGCTAAAAAGAGTATATACCCATCATAATCTCTCCAAACTAACAATGCTCATCCCATTTAACCTATGCTGATCTCCCTCTCTGTTGGAGAATCTGTTTTTATTTTTCAGAATGCAGTGAGGGCAGTAAGAACCAAGGACAACCTGATTCTCAACAAGACCAGAAATGATAGCTGACTCCCTGGCAGGAGATGACCCTCCCCTCACACATCAGCAAGGGCCCGGGTGAAACCACAGAGGAACTGGTGAGATGAGCAAGAGTGGTGCTACTTCCACAGTGAGCCTGACAACCTGCACCAGGATGATGGAGACAGACACTGAGGATACTCAAAATGGACCAAAGCAAAAATGCAAGAGCTGCTAAGAGTTAACACTATAGTAGACCTAAAACACACCCATCATGGCTAAGGGAATATTGTGGAAGAAGAGGTGGAAAGATTGTAAGAGCCAAGGTGGGTGGGAACATCCAGAGACATTGCCCCCCCAATCCACACACACACAATGACTGACCGCTGCTTGTACAACTCACAGCCTACACACCAGCAATCCCACTGTGGAGGGCCCTCAGTACAATGGGGGCACGGGAGGAGGGAAACGGTGCTAACAACACATGATTTGTTCATACAAAATTTCTCCTTAATAAAAAATTTTTAAATGTTCAATAGGACAACCTAGACAAATTACACCTTAAAGTTGACATATACTTTTAAGTTTGAGGATTTAGTATTAGACACAATTAAATTTCCAAACTGCTCTGTTTCCAAACTAGTCCTGTTCACCCCTCCATAGGCAACCTGGTGGTTAGCTTGTTGTTGTCCCCCTCCCCATCCCAGATCACCTCCTGATAGGTATAGGGCACTACAGCCCAGAACTTCTAGACTCAAGAGATCCTCCTGCCTCCACCTCCCAAGTAGCTGGGACTATAGGCATGCACCACTGTGCCTGGCCAAAATTAAATTTCCATAGTA
The DNA here is from genome assembly GCA_004024765.1 of Zapus hudsonius. Taxonomy (NCBI): domain Eukaryota; kingdom Metazoa; phylum Chordata; class Mammalia; order Rodentia; family Dipodidae; genus Zapus; species Zapus hudsonius. Next base: position 13,495 of record PVHP010007458.1, read on the forward strand.
GACTATCAACTGGTGACTTTTCAATAAGATTTAACTTCAAGTGATTTTTCTGAATTTCCTTATGCTTACATTTTTTTTTAATTGGATTGGACCCAGGGCCTCCTGCATGGTAGGCAAGCATTACTGAACTCCAGATTTAGCTAATATTGCTGTTCAACCATCCATGTATCAGAAAAGCACTGCTTTTGGCTTGAGTTCAAGAGGGAATTAACTGCACTAACTGGTTTAGAAAAGACTTTACTAAACAAATAAGTGTGTAGGACTTTTTGGATTCTGTTAAACCAAATGTAAAAAGACTGAGACAGTAGACAAACTCAAATTTTCTGAATATTAAATAATAGGAAGAAAACTATGGGGTTAGGATAATGGTAGTTTTTTTTTTAAATTAAATATTGTTACCTCCTAGCTGGGTGTGGTGGTGCATGCCTTTAATCCCAGCACTTGGGAGGCAGAGGTAGGAGGAGGTCAGCCTGGGACTACAGAGTGAATTCCAGGTCAACCTGGGCTAGAGTGAGACCCTACCTTGAAAAAACAAAACAGAAAAAAATTGTTTTTAAAGTACTTATAAGGGGCTGGAAAGATGGCTCAGTGGTTAAAGGCACTTGCATGCGAAGCTTGCCAGCCTGCGTTTGATTTCCCACTACCCACAGAAAGCAAGATGTACAAAGTGACATAGGCATCTGGAGTTTGTTGGCAAGAGGCCTTGGTGTGCCCATGCTCTCTCAAAAAATCAAAACTAAAAAAAAGCCACCCAAAACTAAAGTACTTATAGGCACAATTTTGATAATCCAGTAAGAAAGAGATAATTAAATAATACTATCCAGATGTTGATAATGATGACATTGAGTGAATGGGATATGTAAGAACACTCTTATGTTTGAATGCTTCCATCAAGAAAAAAATTTTAAATATTACATGTGGGCTGGGGAGGTGGCTCAGTGGATAAAAGGCACCTGCTTACAAAGCTTGCTCACCTGGGTTGTTTTCCAGCATCTACATAAAGCTGGGTGCAAAAGTAGTACATATATATTCAGCCCAGTATGGTGGTGCAAGTCTTTAGTCACAGCACTCGGGAAGCACAGGTAGGAGGATCACTGTGAGTTCGAGGCCAGCCTGGAACAACAGAGTGAGTTTCAGGTCAGCCTGGGCTAGAGTGAGACCCTACCATGAAAACAAACAAAATAAATAAAAAGGAAAAATCTGTCATTCATTTGCAGTGTGGCAAGAGACCCTGATGTGCCTACACACTCACACATACACACTCACTTGCAAATAAAAGATTTTAAACTGATTGTGTGGTGGGACATGCTTGTAGTCCCAGCACTTAGGCAGGAAGATTCCAACATGTTTAAGTCTAACTTGGTCTACATAGTGCCACACTAATAGTGTATGAAGAAGATGCCATGATGAAACCCATTATTTCGTATATTAACTGTGATTGTTAATCTGAGTATCAACTCAAAGTGATTTAGAATCACCACGGAAGCAAACACATGGACATGCCTGAGGGATTTTCTAGTTTGGGCTATCTGTGGTGGGAAGACCATTCTAGTTTGGATGGTCAATTCTCTTTGTGGGGGTCTCTGACAATACAAGAGTGAGGTGAGCATCAACACTGATGTCTCTCTGCTCCTTAACTGCAGTGTAAGAGGCTAAAATAAACCCTTTCTGAAGTTGTTTTTGTCAGCATGACAGTAACTAGTACAATAACCTAAAAAACTTAATTAAAAACTGAAAACAGGGCTGGAGAGATGGCTCAGTGGTTAAGGCACTTGCCTCCAGTGCCTAAGGCCCCTCCCTGGTTCAATTCCCCAGTACCCACATAAGCCACACACAAGGTTGTGGCCCTGGTACTCTCTCTCTCTTTCTGCTTGAAAATGAATAAATAAAATATATATTTTAAAAAAACTGAAAACGTTTAAATATACTAAACGGGATTAGAAGAAACAATTCCAAGTTTAATTGGCCTGATTCAAGCAGAAACTGATTTTTTTTCTCAGGAGGTACTTTTCAGAGCTGAGGAAGTTTTCAAAATTACTGGCTAGTTTTCTTTAATTAGTTGGAGGGTGCTGATCTCTCCTCCCACAATATTAACTAGGATATAAAGGACAGGCTTAGGGGCATAGACAATTCCCCCAGGGTTTATTCAAGTAACTGATTCACAATTTAAAGCTAATCCTAGACACTAATTTGGGAACATGGGATACTTTAAAAGCAGAAAATATATTGAAGAAAAAAAAATAAGATGCTATTTTGCTTTTTCACAGGATTGAGTATCATCAATTTCTATATTGTAAAGACTTGGGAATTTAGGTTTTTGCATTTAGGAGATTTAGAAAAACCTAACTAAAGAGGCCACTGAGTGACTACTGAGAAAAAGGACACCGATAAATAACCAAGGTCAGTTGGGTTTAGGGGTTACACTGGTCTTTAGTGGTTCTCTCTCTCTCTCTCTCTCTCTCTCTCTCTCTCTCTCTCTCTCTCTCTCTCCTGTAAGTACTCCCTCCACAAGCATGCCAGGAATAAACTGTGGATTAACTTTTATACATAAGGTAAGAAAAGCATGTCATAAGTAATTCATACATGTATTAATACTAGAGTGCTCATAGGTTTATACCAGTACCAACTGCAATGCTATTATTAGGGATTTTTTTTTTTTTTTTTGCTTCTTTCAGCCTGTTCAACAGAATTATGAGACCTGAAAATACTATGTTAAACGGTCTCCTATGTCATACTCATCCTTCCCTCCATCTGGCTTTAGGTTCCTGGAGGGATTCCTATGCATTCTGCACCGATGCTTCTTCTCACAGTTTCTACAGGTATTGACCATTTAGCAGGTTGAATAAAATCCGGAAGTGCATGCATCTCCTATTGTTTTGGGCCTTCAATAATTGCTACCTGATTTAAATTCGAGAGAAAACCAAAATGGGGTTCTGGTTTAAAAAAAATCAGTTAACAGTGATTGTTTCTGACAATAGAATAGCTCTTAATTTCTCAGACACATAATACAGTCCTGCCTGGGTTAACTTCGAAACCTCAGTGTCAGTTTTAACACAAGACAATCTTCCAGTCCTTTAAAATGTGGCTGTTCTCAGAACCTCTAACTCTGGGGAGGACTTTATGTTAGTTTGAAATTCAGGATTTCCTCTAGCTCAAGACCTCGATGGTGATCGCAGCTGCTTCCAAAGCAGCAAGCCACACTTACAATCCCATCGACCACACTCTCGCTTTCCCCTTTGAATGCACGGACGCTGCTCATCATGGGGCTTACGTAGGCACCTTTAGATTCTCCTCGTGTTCGTTCTACTTAAACCTATTTCTTTAAAAACAAACAAAACACCATGATTAAATTCCGAGTCTTCCCGCAACTGAGCCTGGCATTTCCGGGACACGACGACAGTGGCTCCCGCAGGTAAGGGCAGGTGACAGCGCAGGTGAGCCTGACCACCACCACCACCTGCAAGGCCTCCCGACGGGGACCTGGGTGTCCTGGAATGCCCCTCACCCCGCCGCTGGTCCCCGCGGGCCGGGCCGAGGGGGAGCACTGCCTACCTGCCCGGTCAGCCCCGGGGCTTGGGGAAGCCACGGCAGCGGCCGGGGAGGAGGCAGCGGCGGGAACACACCGCGCATGCCCGGGGCCGCGCCCGATGCACGCTGGGCCATGTAGTTCGCGCAGGCCTCGCTGCTGAGGGCTGGAGTGAAAAGTGGTCGTTCGCTGCTCCTCAGCTTGGAGGCTCGCGCCTGACCCGCCAGATGGGGCCAAAGTCGGTAACTCGGGGCCGAGAGAGCTGGGCTAGCGTCCCTGCCGAGGGCGGGGAAGGGCAGAGACCAGAAAGGAGGAAGCCACCTTCCTGCCGGGTCCCATTCAGACGCTGGGCGAAGGGGCGGGCTGGCGTGCGCTGTCACTTTAAGAGGGGGCGGGGCGAGCCTGCCGTTTGGCCGCCCTCGGCCCCTCCCCCCGCCCCGCGGAGAGTGGACTGACCAATCGCCGAGGTGGCGGTGGGAAGGCGGGAGAATGCGAACCCTTCGGTCGGGCCTAGGGGGCGGGGCCTGGCCTTCCTGGGAGTGAGGCGTGCGCAGGCGCAGACGCGGCGGCAGGCGGAGGAGGCGGGGGCAAGTCTAGGGAGACCGTGGGACAGGCGCCGAGGGTGATCGGGAGGAGACCGGGGCGGCGAGGGGGCTTGTCACGGCGATCCGCGCCGCGGGGAGGCTCCGCTGGCCTCCGGGGACGCCCGCGTCCGCACGGCCGGGCCGCCGTGGGGTGCGGTAGGGGATCCCCGCCGCCGCGGTCGTCCTCGGAAGGGCGGAGGGTAGGAGGGAGCCGCGATCCCGCCCCGCCCCGCCCCGCCCCCGGGCTGGTTCCCGCGGGGGCGGGGAGCGGAGATCGGGGGAGTCGGCGGCGCCCGGTCCCCGCGGCGGCGGTCGCACGTGTGTCTGCTGGATGCGGCGGCGGCGGCGGCGGCCCGGGCGGCGGCAGGATGCTGGGGCAGCAGCAGCAGCTGTACGCGTCGGCCGCGCTCCTGAGCGGCGAGCGGAGCCGGCTCCTCACCTGCTACGTGCAGGACTACCTGGAGTGCGTGGAATCGCTGCCGCACGACATGCAGAGGAACGTGTCGGTGCTGCGGGAGCTGGACAACAAATACCAAGGTAGGGGCCGCGGGTGCCCCGCTGCCCGGGTGCACGGCGGGCGGGCGGGCATCGTGTGCTTGCGTGTGTGCGGGGGACGGGACACCTGCTCGGCGTCCCTTCCGCTCCCCGCCGCGGCGGACCGGGACTCGCAGGGCTCTTGCGATGGCCGTCGGTCGGTCCGTGCTCCCGCCCCGGCTGCAGCTGCCGTGGCCGGGGATCAGCCATTTTAACAGCATCGGTTCCGGAGCTCGGCAGCCCGGTGCCGCCCACCGCGGGCTCGGGGCTCGGGCTGAGCTGGGGTGCGGGGCCTGGCTGGTCCTCGGCCCCGCCGGCCCCCCACCCCTGCCTGGGCGCAGAGGCACCGGAACGTGCGGGGGGAAGCGGGCGTCCCCGCTGGGCGCTGCGGCTCCCCTCGCCCCGGCGGGAAAGTTCCCGACCGCCCGGGCCGCGGCCCGTCCTCGGCTGGAGCCCAGGGGTTACAGGGGGAGGGGTCCCCGCGGGGAAAGCGGGGAGGGGGTGTGTGGCGGGGGACACAGGCGCCTCTCCCCCCCCCGTCCCGGGGGCGGGGCCTGCGGCATGACGTAGGCGTGGGCGGAGCCTGCGCGCTCCCGGCGGTAGCGGAGAGGTGAGCGCGCCCCGTGGGAGCGAGCGGGACCCCCGCCGGGGCGGCTTCGATCTCTCGCCGGCGAGTCCCGGCGAGGGGCGGCCGTGGGGACCACGGCCCACCGGCCGCGGCTCCACCTAGGTTCCGGGCCGGGGTCACTTCCGGGCCCCGGGAGGAAGTGGGCTCGTTGACCGGGCAACAGGCTGGCGTCGCCCCGCTGCTGGCCAAGTCCACCTGCACCGAGGGCCGGTGCGGCCCGGGCGCCTGCTCCGAGGACAGGACCCTCGGGACCCCAAGGACCACTCGGAGCCCTTCGGCTTAGGTGCCTGGTGGAATCCACCCGTGGGGACAGATTTTGGTGTGCCGTCCCTTCAGTGTTTGATCATCTATAAATGTATTTTCTGAATCTGGGGAGAAGGCAATGCTGATGGCTTACGTGGAAAGTCAGAACTTTGTTTTCAGACTAACTTGTTTTTTTTTCTCTCTAAGCGCTAGGAATTGAATCCAGGGTCTTCTGCATGCTAGGTAAATGAGCTGCCATAATCCACACCCTCAACCCTCTTTTACTTCTTTAAGTGAGTGCTGCAGGCTGGAAAGATGGCCCAAAGGCACTTGCTTGGAAGCTTGTCTGCCGGAGTTCAGTTCCCAAGCCACCCAGACACAAAAAGTGGCTCCAGCTGCAGGTGTTCCTTTGCAGTGGCGAGAGGCCCTGGCCAGGCCACACATGCACATACGTAAACAGAAAGTGGAAGTGAGAGCTGTCCTGTGGTGTTTGCTAGTCATGTTGCACATACATGAATAGTAGTATAAAAATGAAATGATTTAAGGTCTAATAGTAGACCTTACCCAGTTGAGATAAACAGATTGTCAGCTCCATTATTGCAATTAATTTCAAGATTGAATAATAGTGATCTACTTTTCATTCTGTGCATATGGTTGCTAAGCTCAACTTCTATGGTTTTAGGTTTGTCACAAGCATGATATACTTTTTATTTATTTATTTATTTAATTATTTATTGAGGCAAGGTCTCAAATCTAGCCCAGGTTGACTGAAACTCACTCTGTAGCCCAGTCTTCCCAGGAACTCATGCTCTTCCTCCTTTCTCAGTCTGCTTCTAGTGTTGGGATTAATAGTATGAGCCACCACCCCTGACTTAAGCTTTATACGCTTTCATATTCTTGGTTCAACTTTCAATTTTTTATCTATTTATTTATTTGCAAGGAGAGAGAGAGAAAGAGAAGAGCGAATGGATGCACTAGGGCCTCTAGCCACTGCAAACAGACTCCCGAAGTATGTGTGAATTTGTGCATCTGGCATTATGTGGATACTGGGGAGTTGAACCTGGGCCATCAGGCTTAACCATTGAGCAATCTCTCTAGTCCTCAACTTTCATTACCTACGTCCCCCCCCCCCAATTATTAAATATTTCCTGGTTTGGGAGTCCTGACACAACAATATTTAGTGACATAAGTTATGTAGCACTAAAGAAGTTTCTCTCATATAGTTTACTTTCAGAATTGCTAGACAGTTCATTAAAGAGAAATAAAAAATAATTCCACAAATGAATGAAATACTATGGGCTATGATTATTAGGGAACCTTCATATTTTTTCAGTATCTCATTCATAATTTCTTAAATAAATAGCAAACTTAGAACTAATTTTTTAAAATATATATTGTTTTTTATTTGTGATCAGAAAGAAAGAAGCCTGGCATGGTGGCACACACTCGAGAGGCTGAAAAAGAAGGATTGCTGTGAGTTTGAGGCCATCCTGGGGCTACAGAAAGAGTTCCAGGTCAGCCTGGACCTTAACTCGAAAAAAAATATTGAAAAGAGTGAGAAAGAATGAATGAACTAGAGCTAGAGTATGAGCTCCAGGGCCTCCAGCCACTGCAAGCGAACTTCAGATGAATGTGTCACTTTGTGCATCTGGCTTTATGTGGGTACTGGGGAATCGAACCTGGGCCAGCAAACTTTGTAAGCCAACTAACTGCCTTTAAGGTTGAGCCATTTCCCCAACCCTGAACTAAAATTTAGTAGGGAATTTCCAAGTATCTTTCATACAACTTATAGAAAGTGCTTAGATTATAGGTCAGACATAAAGACTTGATAGTTCAGTGTGATATTCTTAATTTGAAGATTTATTTATTTATTTTTTTATTTTTCTTTTCATGCAGTAGTGCCACCCGCATAATTTCTTGTGGAGTAAAAATGACTTTTTTTAATTGACTTTACACATGCTAGGCAAAGCACTCTGCCACTGCGCTAGATCCCCAAGCTTCCTCTCTTATTTTTAATTTTGACACAGGGTCTACTAAGTTGAGCAGGCAGTTCTTGAACTTATGATTATGATCCTCCTGCCTCAGCCTCTCACATATCTTGGATTACAGACTTGGGCCACTAGATCCAGCCACATGAGAAAATCTTACCACATGAAAGGGCCAAGTAAATGCTGATTTCCTCTCTTCTCTTACTACTTAAGGTGTCTTTCAAATATGAATTATCTCATGTACAGGATCATTGCGCAATATGACATGACATGAGCAGCTTGTAACTCCTGAGTAAAAAATATTTGAAATGAGTTTTCATTCTTGTTTTTTAAGTGAGTGTTTTGCTCTAGCCCAGGCTGACCTGGAATGTTTTCTCAGGCTAGCCTCGAACTCTCAGCGATCCTCCTACCTTGGTCTCTTGAGTGCTGGGATTAAAGGCCTGTGCCACCACGCCTGGCCAAAATTTATCATTTTTTTAAAAATTCTCAAATTGTTTTGTGTCGAATAGGAAAATATCTAATGTCTTTATTTGTTTTTATAGAAAAAGCAAGTTCTTAGGGACTCTACTTTGTCTGCCTGAAAAAATAGGATAGATCTGAACTGTGTCCAACAATTCTCGTACACAAGCATGAGTACTCTAAACTGCGGTGGTGCTGTTGGCCATCAAATATGAGTGCCTGCGATTTCCAGGGAGGAGCTAACTCATAGGACTTACTTTCAGATAAGCTAATACAACATCCCTGTGTCATAATATTAAATAGCAGGATGGCATGTAGTGGTAATAACATTGGAGTATAAATCCTCTGTCATGTAGTTCAAAATCAGTTAATGTTGGGGCTTGGGAAATGGTTCAGTGGTTAAAGGCACTTGCCTACAAAGCATGCTTGCGCTGGTTTAATTCCCCAGGACCCATGTGGTGCCAGATGCACAAAGTGGCACATGCGTCTGTCATTCATTTGCATCAGCAAGACGCCTTGGCACACCTATTCTCTGTGTGTGTGTGTGTGTGTGTGTGTTTGTGTGTGTCTCCTTCTCTCCTTCCCCCTCTCTCCCCTCTCTCCCCCTCTCTCTTGCTCCCTCACACAAATCTCACACAAATAAAAACAGTTAATGTTTATTTTTCCAGCCATAGAAGGACAGACCTCTACCAGGCAGCCTTACATCTTCTAAGGACAAACAAACGGCAGATCTGAATACAAACTAGTCTTTGGTAAAATTATTTAAGAGAGAGAGAATAGGTGTGCCAGGGCTTCCTGCCACTGCAAACAAACTTCAGATGCATGTGCCATTTTGTGCATCTGAGTTTACATGGATACTAGGGAATCACACCCAGGCTGTCAGGCTTTGCAGGCGAGTGCCTTTAACTGCTGAGCAATCTCTAGCCCCCGAAGTAAATTTTTGATGACATTTGAAACTGTGCTGTCAGGTTTATGCACACATTTTAGTGACTCAGCCATTACTTGAGTGTCACACTTGCTATACAATTAAATCAGCAGTGTCAGAAAGCTTAGAAATACTGCTGTATTATCCACAAAGACAGTCAACCAGCACTGGCTTCACTATATGCTTGTAGTGACTTGGGCAGTGAACTTCCAGAAACAATGGGCCTGCTCTGGAAATAGTTTTCATTTTCAGAATTTCCCATGTGATGCTAAAATAGCCATTAAAATAAAATGATAGGAAGCCAAGAGATGCTGGTGCTTGTCCTTGTAAAGAGCGGAGGTTGGCTCAGTGGGTCAAGTGCTCATTCTACAAGCATAAGGATCTGAGTTCGGCCCCTGAGAACCTACATAAGTGCTGGGTGTGGTGGTGCACACTTCCATCTACAGTGCTGGGGAGGTGGAGACAGGTGGTTCCCTAGGCCTTACTGGCTAACTCCTTTAGCAGTTGGTGAGCTTTAGGGTCAGTGAGGGACCATCTCAAACAACAAGGCGGAGTTGCTGGCGAGATGGCTCAGTTATTAAAGCAGCTTGCTTTCGTGCCTGCTGGCCTGAACTCCAATTCCCCATTATTCACATCAAGTCCAATGCAAAGTGGCACACATGCCTGTGATCCCAACACACCTGCATCAATGATAGGCAGCGCCAAAAGAATCTGGAAGCTCATGGGCCAGCTAAACTGGTACATATATAGCAACAAAAACGAGAGGTCCTATCTCAAAAAAAAAAATATATATGCCCACACATATACACAGATATGCATATAGTAAGAAAGTGAATGTATTTGTCTCTCTGGAGTCATAACAAGTCATCGATTTAATTACAGAACCTGTAAGCATGGCTGGGTATGATCTGTAGCCTCAAGTTTTATGGGCTGGAGTTTAGCATGTAAATTTTTTTGGTTTTTTGAAGTCTCGCTCTAGCCTAGGCCGACCTGGAATTCACTCTGTAGCCTCAGGGTGGTCTTGAACTCACAGTGATCCTCCTACCTCTGCCTCTGGGATTAAAGGTTTATGCAACTATGTGGGCCAGCATGTAAATTTGTTTATAGGATTGTTTGAAGTACAATTGGAGTGTGGACATTAAGAATTCAGTAGATTCTAAAGTAGCATAATATTCTTCCATATGCAAAGAACTTTTAATAAGTAATCTCACATCTCTTTTCATTTTTCACATAGATTAATAGTATTAAAGTTTTATGTTCTTATTAGTTTACTATTTAAAAGTATTTTTATTTATTTGTAAGCAGAGAGAATGGGTGTGCCAAGGCCTCTTGCCACTGCAAATGAACTCCAAACACATGCATTTCTTTGTACATCTGGATTCATGTAGGTACTGGGGAACTGAACCCAGTAAGCCAGGCTTTGCAAGCAAGCATCTTTCAGCCTGCATTCGTTTACTTTTTAAAAAATATTTTATTTATTCAATTTCAAGCAGGGAGAGAGAGAGAGATAGAGAGAGAGAGAGAGAGAGCACCAAGGCCACCACCTTGTGGTTCTGGCTTATATGGGTACTGGGGAATTGAACCAGGGCCTTTAGGCACTGGAGGCAAGTGCCTTAACCGCTGAGCCATCTCTCCAGCCCTCGTTTACTTTTAAGTACTCTATCACATTGGACAATGTGGACTTTGTATGAGGAATAATGTTTTTAATGTATACATACTGTAGAGGAATGTGATTTCATGATATCTAACTTGAAAATGTTATATGTACAAATTAGCCATAATGGTCTCTGTTTTCTGTTCCTCTTTTAGAAACATTAAAGGAAATTGATGATGTCTATGAGAAGTATAAGAAGGAAGATGATTCAAACCAGAAGAAACGCCTGCAGCAGCATCTCCAGAGAGCTTTAATCAATAGCCAAGAATTGGGAGATGAAAAAATTCAGATTGTCACACAAATGCTCGAACTGGTGGAGAATCGAGCACGACAAATGGAGCTTCATTCACAGTGTTTCCAGGATCCTGCTGAAAGTGAACGAGCCTCAGATAAAGCCAAGCTGGATCCCAGTCTGCCAGAAAGGTCATCCAGAAGACCCCGAAGACAGCGGACCAGTGAGAGCCGTGATTTATGTCACATGACAAATGGAATTGAAGACTGTGATGATCAGCCACCTAAAGAGAAGAAATCCAAGTCAGCTAAGAAAAAGAAACGCTCTAAAGCCAAGCCAGAAAGGGAAACTTCACCCGTTGAGTTTGCCATAGATCCTAATGAACCTACATACTGTTTATGTAACCAAGTGTCTTACGGGGAAATGATAGGATGTGACAATGAACAGTGTCCCATTGAATGGTTTCACTTCTCATGTGTTTCACTTACCTATAAACCAAAAGGGAAATGGTATTGCCCCAAGTGCAGGGGAGATAATGAGAAAACGATGGACAAAAGTACTGAAAAGACAAAAAAGGAGAGAAGATCGAGGTAGTGAAGGCCATCCATATTTTAAAAGGGTTGTTTGTCTTTTATATAATTCATTTACTTTCAAGAAATGTTTTAGGGTAAATGCATAAGACTATGCAATAATTTTTAATCATTAGTATTAATGGTGTATTAAAAGTTGTTGTACTTTGTCTGTGACCTTAATTTTCTGCACTGAGTTACCAAATACTTTAAACCAGGTAGTCTTCAGATCTGATGAAGGAAGGAAACAGGGAACAGGGAGAGAGGGAGAAAAATTGTAGAAGCTTTCAAAATCATGCCTATTTTATTCTCACTTAAAACTCCAATAATATTTTTGGGTAAACACAAAAGTTTTGCTAGCATTTTCGTCTGTGCTTAAAAATTTTTAGGTATTCTTGAGTTTCTCTTTGTCAAGTTACCTTGGCTAAATTTCATACATGAACACTATTCTTTTTGGAGCTTCTTTTTACCTGGCCCCATTTATATACACGCTTGTTACTCTCTAGTCTTCCAGAAACCCATAAGGAACTAGAATAGCTGGGGATTCCATGTGGAATACTGTGCTCTCATTAGAGTATCTGCTGCTATATTTTTCCTTGGAAGCATTTTGATGCATGGTCTGTTGCAGCATTTATAAAAAGCCTTTCCGTGTCTTCAAATAGACGCACTTAAAGTAGTGCTGAAGAAGGGAGTCGTTTGGTGGTTCGTTTGATTTAATTGGGCCAGGTAGCTGGGATACGAAAAATGCTGCCATTAGCTCCTATTAGCAAGGTTTGGATTATTTAGTATCATGGTTCAAAGTTGAATGATGAAAAAATGCCTCAGACCTGTCAGTGGGAAAACAACATAGACTAGTCTTTATTACCTTTTCTACATTACCTTTTAGGTCAGTCAGTTGTTTTAAATAGCTTTGCTGGGGGTTAGAGCTCATTTCTGCCCCAATCAGTGATTATACATTATTTAAATAGTAGTGTATTTACCTTAACTTTCTGGTATTGGTGCTGTTTGATGTTTTCATGTTTATTGAATGATTTCATTATAAAAATGCAGTTAATAATGTATTTATAAATTGAATTTTTCATGATTCTAATATTTTAAGGGTCAGCATCTTGATAGATATATGCCCATGTGTTTGGAGCAATTTTTGGTTTATGGGGCAGCAGATTGACAGTCCTTTAAATTTATGTGTAACATACTTTTTATTCCTTATTTCTTCCTAATCCGATAATCTTGATTCTTTTTTATTAACGTGTGTAAAATCCTATCTGCTTGTTTGGAAAAAACAATCATTTTTGTTTTTCCTCTTTAAGCTTCATGTGAGTTTTAGGTATGTCATTTCAGTTCATCTGAGTGTCAGGTCATTCCCTTGTAAAATGAGTTGGCTTAATTATCACCAGGTTTCTTCTGAAGTCTTAGTATTGCACTGTAGTGAAAGAGTTTGATAAATGGCTTGATTTTATTTTTCTTCATTAATGTTGTCCTCCATTACGAAGAATGAAAACAGTTTAAAGGTGAGCTTGGAGGTAGTGGGTAACACACAATGTTTGATTTTAGTCCTAAACATATTTTAATTGGTAACTATAGCCAGTTGATAATAATTACTTAAGGAAGCAATATTATTAGGTAGCATGAAGAAGAATTTTATTGTAATTTTGTTGAGTTGTAAGGAAACCGTTTTTCTTCTTGAAAATACAGCATTTTGTTTCAGTGATTATGGCCTTGTTAACAGTGTAGCTATTTACATGACTCCATTAAAAACATCAGAATGTGCAAAACCCCTGGAAACCTTCAGGTGGGACTTTTATGGAAGTTACCTCTTTTTCATCCATAAGTTTGCTTCGGCATATGGGAGAAAATAAAATAAACATCTTAATAGAAGTGCCCAAGTTTGCATTAGACTTTAAACACACAGACAAGCCTGGAAGAGGTGCTCTCTTTCAGATCTAACGTTTGAACAGTCACACCGTTATGATTGGGATTTCCTGTACTCTGGATATACCGTCTTATACCGTAGTTTCCAAATAATGTATGCCAGGCTTCTCTCACATTGGAGTTACCTCACTAAGTTCTAAACGTGTTCATACCTGAGTCCCAACCCCAGTGATTGTGATATTTTTAATTTGGAATATGAATTAAGCAATAGAATTTTTCTTAAATCCCCATTCTAATGTACAGAAAAGTTTTGGAATAACTACCCCATTTTGAGATATTCAGCCATTGAAAACCTATGGATTGATTGTCAACCAGTTTTTGTAACCCAAAAGTACATATAAGTATATGAGAGTTTATCCCTGCTCCCAACATTAAAATAGTCGAGTGCTGCCCGGGTGTACCAGGCACTGCTCCACACAGCTGTGATAGGAATTGCAAAGCCCCCACTTGACCATACATTCGAACTGAAAAGTCAAATGCATCCATTGTCAGGTAACTCAGTGGTTCTATGAAAGTAAAGCTGGGAAATGAAAGAGGTGAGTACTAAATATAACAATTCTAGAAGGTCTCTAACGAAAGGAAGAAGTGGAGCATTAGACCACAATATGAAAGCCATGATGGGAAATTTGGGAAGCCATGGAAGGATTTTGACCCATCGTTTGATGTTGCAAACAATACTGGATACTGTACACAACAGAACTGTAGGAGCATGGGTGAAGTTGGGAAATTTGGAAAACTCAGAAGTCTGCCTTCCAACATTGGTGGCCTGGACTAAGGTGTTAGTGATAGAAATGCCATCCAATGGTCTCTGTTTTAAAGGCACAGCCAACAGGAGTGGCCTAAGGATTGGAAAGCAATGTGAGGATAAGGGTGACTCAGGTTATTGGTCTGGGCAGGGGAATGAAGATTTTTGTGCTTGGCTATGAGAAGTCTCATTGCTAGGAGAATCCATATGTGGTTCTGTGGATGACATGTTAGGGAAAGGAGATAAACATTTTTGGAAAGTCAGCTTATGAATGAAGTCTTAGATCATGTGACTGAATGAACTGGAATTTATGATGAGTCACTTCAGTTTGTTACAATGTAGAGTGATTCAGTGGGTCTGGTGCAGGGCCTGGGAGTTTGCATTTCCAACAAGTTCCTTTGATGATGCTACTGGTGCTGTTTGGGATCCATATTTCTAGTAGCATCCAAGTGCTTGCTGAAGAGGAAGGGAAATGGAAACCAGCAAAGGTGCTTTCTGAGAGCTTCCAGAAAAGCCAGAATAATCTTGCCCACTAGAAACAGTGTTTTGAGCAAGTCACGAACTCAGTTCAAATAAAGTGAGACCAGAGAACTGTTACATCATTGCAGACATTAATAAGCTGCAAGCTTGGTGGGGTGAAGGCCTGCTTTAAAGCTGGGAGCAAAGGAGAATCAAGTAGTGACAGAACTTGAGTATGGACAGCTCAAGCTTTGATGTAAAAGCTGATAGTGTTTTAATTCACTCAAATATCCGCTATGTACCCCTCCCTATGCAAAGCATTGATTCAGGCACTGTGGATGAAGCTGTGACTGAAGAGGAAATACGTTACCTAGCAATGCTTGGGTTCTGGAGTGAGTGGAGGTAAAAAGCAGAGAGACTGCTAAATTTGAAGAGCTGGCGGTGGCACTTTGTAGTGAGTGTTTTGGATTTACCTTTACTTTGGTAAAGTGTACTCTTACTGTGACTTTACACCACTCAGGGAAACCATGGCTCCTTTATCATTTCCTCTTTCAGGATGAGTAGTGCTCTGTACCAAGATTCCAGAGATCTTGCCTGTGGCCTGGTCCAGTCCCTGTCATCTCTGGCCTCCAGAGATCTTGTCTGTGGCTTGGTCCAGTCCCTGTCGTCTCTGGCCTGCAGTTATTCAGGTGGAAAGAATGATTTTGTGATGTCTCTGAATAAGAGGTCTGAGGGAAAAGTTCAGGTCACAAGTTTACTGTTGGAGTAATTTATAACAGTTTTTTAAATTCATATATGTAGTAAGAAGACTTTAAAACAATTTTATGATTCCAGAAAGACCTCAGTGGACACTTTCATATACTATTCTAATCACTTGGAAACATGTATATGTTTGTTTTTTTTCCAAGGTAGGATCTCACTCTAGCCCAGGCTGATCTGGAACTCATTCTGTAGGTCCAGGCTGGCCTTGAACTCACATTGATCCTCCTACCTCTGCCTTCTGAGTGCTGGGATTAAAAGCGTATGCCACCAAACCTGATTCTACTTCATATTTTCAAATCAGTTCATTTTTGTAATAAATTTACCAGAAAATCAATATAACTTTTTGTGAATAGACTACTTTAAAATCTAATGAAAGCAAAACAGTGCCATTAAATTCCTGCCATACAGTGTTCCCCGCAAAGGCAGCCCAGAGAATCCCTCACAAGAGGTTGCATTTAAGTAAATACTAGTTGAGGGTGAAAGACGCAAGTCAAAGTAATCAGAAGGGCTTAAAGAGAATTTTCTTGAATCCTTCCTTACCCTCCTACTCTGAGAAATATTGTAAGCAACAGAAGGCTGACATTGCAGGGGTTTTTTTTTCTGTCGGTATAAGAAGAATATTAATGTTTATCTGATGTGGTGCATGCCTTAATACAAGCACTTGTGAGGTGGAGGCTGATGAATAAGGCGATAGAGGCTAGCCTGAGCTACATGAGACCTTGACTCAAAAAAAAATTGTAAAGGTATGTCTGGTCACATGCTACAACCTTCTGTAAAGCCCATAAGGTATTGGCCAACATATCTATATGAGTATTATATTAACTTATCAAAAGCCATTATGCTGATTCATAGGAATTTTTAATCCAGACTTAATTGATCTGAAGCTAAATAAATAACTAAATAAAAAACCTGCCTCAGTGCCTCTTGAAGTTGAGATATTTTGGGGTCAGTCATATATCATTACTTTTGGGCCTAGCATCCCCCACCTGAAAAAGCGGAGAATTATCCAGATAACGTCCTCAGTTGCCTACTTTCTAGCGGATTCTTAACGTAGGGGGCTCTATATCAAAGCTGAATGCCCCGTGCCTTACAAGATGTATACCATGCCATGCTCTCCATAAATACTGAGAGATTGTTGGAGTTTTGTGGAGCTGGGCTCCTATAAGCACTAACATTTCAGATTTTGAGAGTGAGGCATAAAAGTTGTTCTGCCTTCTCACGGGTCCTTACATCCCCCTTTTGGCATTTAGTAGAACATAAGGAAGTCTGGAATGTCTTTATCCTTGAGAACAGCACCATGTTGTTATCCATTACTTAATCTTGCTCCAAATGGAAGACCATTTACTGAAGTACTCTGCCTCAGGGTGGCTTTGAAAAATAATTTTGGATGCTTTTAATATTATTTTAAAGATTCTGCTTAGCTTCTCTCTCTCTCTCTCTTGCTTTTTATGTATCAGAAAAACACTTGGTCAAATATATATCTAGCTTAAGAATAGATCTTAAGAGAGGTTCTACCAATTGAGCTTTGACACAGATTTCGGTTTTTTAAATGTGTGCTCTTGGCTGTGTTCAGATAGTAGTGTTTTGCTATATACTTATGTTAAGTGGCTAGATCTAATTACTTGTCTGACCAGAGGTCTTAACTTACTTATTCAGTATACTCACTGGATGAGCATCCCCGCGTGTTTTCCCCACGTGTTCAGGTTTGAGATTACTAATATGGAATCCTAACTTCGGGTTGCAATCAATGATTTCGGTTCCCAGGGAAGAATTTACCAAGAATGTAAAATGGTAGCAGATAGCATTTTCCTAGCCTGAAAGATGGACTTTACTTGGTTTCATGTATGTGTGCTGTCCTAAGACATGGTAACCACCACCCCCTCCCTCCAGTATCAAAATTTTCCTTCTGTGATCTGTGTTTGGGTGTTGTTGTTTTTTGAGCAGTGTCGTGCCAGCCCAGGCTGACCTCAAACTCAGTTGTCTTCCTACCTCAGCCTGCCAAGTGCTGGGATCCTAGGTGAGAACCACCATGCCTGGCTCCTTTTACAATCTTTAGTGCACATTTCATTTTTTGGTTATTTGACTCATTTCTTATCAATTCACAAAGGTAAATTCTCACAGGTTAAGAAACGTCATGGCATTGTAGCAAAATAGTGACTGAGAAGTTCTTCAATTTTCACAGTTTTGTGATGGTTTGGGCTTTAATTTATGGGCACTAAGTATTGCAAGGACTATCTTGAATATCTGCATTAATGTTACTTCAGGATAATTCTAACTGAAATTAAAGGTGAGTTTTAATAGAATTGACAACTGGCACTTTTCTAAATTGAGTGAAAACTAAGGAGCTTCTGGGGCTAACTTAAGAGAAAGGATAAAGGTATATAAGTCTTTTCCTTTTAAGTCATCACTATTAAAATTCATCTTTAATTAGGTTTCTCTTTCAAAATGTAAATTAAATAATTTCCTGGAATTGAGGGATAAAAATGGTCATTCTCATGTAATCTGAAGGTCTCAAAATGAGACCTTTATCACTTTAGGTTAACAAAAGTGAGTTTAGAACTTTAGTAAGACCCTTAAAGGAGAGGGTGCTGTATATGAGCCAGTTTTCAATACATGCTTAGGTATCTCAACAGGTGACGGATGAAGAAGATTGGCTGTTTTGTTTTTACCGACTCCTTGCTTCTTGTTTTTTACTTGCTCTCCACTCAGGTAGATCCTACCAAGGGGCAAAGCCGGCAATTGTTGTGCCACAAAAGGGGATTTTGCCAGACACAGTCATCTGGTCTTAATCCCCTGCTGTAAACTGTCATGCTTCTATGAAGTACTTTCCCCAATAGACCTTCCTCATTCTGGCCTTTGATAAGACAATTCAAAGATAATTTAGGTAGAATGTGAAACAATTTGCAAAAATATGCCTCATGGAATTAAAATAATTTTTCTGTGAAAACTAGGAAACAGCTACTGGCTTGGAGTGAGACTGCTCCAAGCTCACTTCCCAAAACTTCCTGTGGTTTCTGAAGGGTTAATCTACCCAAGACCCAAGAAAGCTAGGATACTTTGCATATTACATCTCTCTCCTTAGAGACTCAGAGGAACATCCAAGGTAGAAGTGCATACACCACGGAAGAATAGAGCCCATGCAGACACACTGGGTCTACTCTAGGGAGCTACAACCCAGATCCTCACTTCCTAGGTCCTTGAGGCCATTTGGACCATTGTCTAAAAATATCAGTCAGGCTGGGCGTGGTGGCGCACGCCTTTAATCCCAGCACTCAGGAGGCAGAGGTAGGAGGATCACCATGAGTTCAAGGCCACCCTGAGACTACATAGTGAATTCCACGTCAACCTGAGCTGGAGAGAAACCCTGCCTTGGAAAACAAAACATCAAAAACAAAAAAGGCAGGGATAAGGACCTGTTCCTTCTCTCATTACTGACCAGTGATACTTCATGAAGCGCGTGTTAAAAGCCCAACTGAACCAATGACACAGTTGAAATAAGATGTGTAGGTCCTATTCTGTTGTTGAGCTTCTTGATTAGTAATGGTGGTCTAGAAGTCATAGAAACTTCTAAAGGAACCACTGTAGATCTTGAACTTCTGGGAGCTATGGATGACAAGAGGCAAGTGACAAAGAGGGTCTTAATTTAAGCCACATTTTATTATTGCCATAGGGATCAAGTAGATGCTTCGAGAATCGACCTGTAGACACTCCTGTGCTCCCAGTGAGCTCTGAGGTTATTAGGATTTAATGTCATCTTGTTCCTTTGGCTTTAGAACCTATAAACTTCAGCTAGATTTTTCCTTGGAGGTTTTCATTGTTATTTCTAAGTAAATCTGCTTTTTGCAAAATGCATTTATATCGCTAAACTAATATCACAGTCAAAAATTGCTATGAAAGAGTAGAGAAATGCCATGTAGAGCAAAAGCTTAAAGCTGAATTGTGTGTGAGGCATAGAACCTGCAGGAAAATGGTGCCCAAGAGTTTTAGGTACTGCTGGAGTACCCAGAAAGGTTCTGAATCTCTAGCACGGGCTAGGGAGAATGGGAAATTATCTTTTAATTTGTTTTTCCAGGAAAATTATATATGGAACTAAAAGTTTAACTCTAGGTTGTGTTTGATGCACTGATGTCTGTATATTGAGGGGTAAATGAGCTTCCTTCCATCTGGACACATCTGTCTGTTAAAGCTTTTTGGAAAATAGTTAACGTTTACTCTGAAGAGCATCAAGTTCCAAATCTCAAGGAAGATGGTATGTAGAGAAAATCATCCTCTTATTTTACAAAAAAAAAAAGAAAAGGAAAAAGATCTCATCTTGCCTCCTTTTGCTGTGGGGCCTCACCTCAAACCCCATAAGCTGCTTCCAGGCATGATAGGGAATATTTGATATGCTGGCAATGTGAAATATTTCCTCAAAGCACCCTAAAATTCACCCACGAGTCTTTGCAATTGTTTTGACAAATTATTTTTAATAATTATCAATGTTTATGATGTCTTAATCAGTTGAACTAATGATGTTAGAACAAAGTATACATAGTTTGGTTACAAAGAAGTATAACAACAATTGAATGACTCCATAAAAACATACCATTAGAATACTATTCTGAGGGAGACATGAAAGGGAAATAAGAGGATCATGAAAAAAAGCAATGTTAAAACTTATTTGTAGAGCTGGAGAGATGACTCAGTAGTTAAGACTCTTGCCTGCAAAGTGTAAGGATCCAGGTTCGATTCCCCAGTACCCATATAAAGTCAGATGCACAAGGTGACAGATGCATCTGGAGTTTGTTTATAGTGGGTAGAGGCCCTGGTGCACCCATATTCATTCTCTCTCTCAAAAAAAAAAAACCCACTCATTTGTAGGTACATTAAAATGTATGATACAGCTGGGCATAGTGGCACATACCTTTAATCCCAGCATTGGGGAGGGGAGGTAGGAAGATCACTGTGAGTTTAAGGCCAGCCTAGGACTACATACTGAATTCTAGGTCGGTGAGATCCTACCTCAAAAACAAAACAAACAAAAAAGGTATATGGTATAGTATTTCTCTTTCATTGACTGTATTTGAATGGTGGAATTTTAAACCCTTAATTTTAAATGACAGTATAGATAAACTAGAAGTCCCATCTTTAAAATCATATGAGGTTATGAAATATTTTAGAAGTGAATTTATATGTATGAGAGGGTACATAGTTTTGCTTTATTTTTGAGTTCTCAAGTATTTATTGTTATGGTTGAGAGAGAAAGAGGAAAAGGTGAGGGGAGAGAAGAGAACACACACCATGGAAAGAACAAGAGAGAGAGAGAGAGAGAGAGAGAGAGAGAGAATTTTAAGGGTTATGGGAAGAGAAGGAGGGAAACCGCCCTGTGAGGGAGCGTCTTTGGTTGATGTGCTGGGGGAGGGTGATATAGGGGGAGGGGAAGAGAGAGCCTGCCAAAGATAGAGCTAAGGAGCCAAAGAGGGAAGATGGAGAAAGACAAAAGCTGAGAGAAGGGAGTGTGTCTCAGGGAAAGAGCAGGGGGTGGGGGGGTCAAAGAGAGACCCTAGTTTAAAAGTAAAACCGACAAGATTTGAGAGCAAAATTGACATCAATAGTTTAATACTCTATTCTTTTATTTATTTATTTATTTATTTATTTATTTATTTATTTATTTATTTATTTGGAAGCAGAGGGAATGGACAAGCCAGGGCCTCTAGCTGCTGTAAACAAACTCCAGATGCATGCACCCTTTATACATCTGGCTTTACGTGGGTGCTAGGGAATCCAACTCGAGTCGTTAGGTTTTGCAGGCAAGTGCCTTAACCACTGAGCCATCTCTCCAGCCCTCATACTCTGTTCTTGGTGTCTCGCTTCCATTTCGACTATGTCCACTTCCATGGTGTTTCCTGACCTTAGACTTACAGTTACCAACTTTCATTCTCTGTAACATTATTGTCCCTTTGCTTCCTTCACATTCATAAGGTGGTGACTCAATTCTGTTTCTCTCAAAACAGCACAAAGTTCATGAGTTCTCCATGTGCTTTCACCAGTACTGCCCACCTTCCATCCTTTGTATGGGAAGACTGGTCTCGGGTTCAGTCCCTTTATTTGTGTCAAGGACTTCACTGATCATGCTCTCTCTGAATTAGCTACGCTTCACCTTCTGTTGGACTTTAATGTTATATTTCCAATCAAAAGCATGAAAGGAAAAACAATGATGACAATCTCCCATGCTAACTAGAGTCCATGCAAGTATTCCCCTTCATGGAGAAACTCCTCAAAGGGAGGTTGGTTTGTTGGTTTTGCATGTTTTGGTATCTTTGGAATTCTTTCTGGAGTGACTCTGGTACTAATAAAGCTGCCACCACAGGATCAAACTTGTCCATTCTCTCTTCCTGCTAACACTGGACACAAATGATCCTCATGTCTAAAGGTGCTTTCTCACCTGACCTCCAGGAGATAAAGTATGGTCTGGAGCTTCTTGTAATGGGCAGCCTATTCCTTTCCATTCTGCTTTACTGGATCTGCCCAAGTACTGAGATGTCCTACGACAAGCCTTCAGAAGTGTCTCGCCCACAATCATTCCCTGGGAAATCTCATGCTGTCTGGTGGTTCTGCACAGTTTTCATACGCTGATGGCTCCCCAAAGCACGTCAGCAACCTGGCTCTCATATCCACACGTACTCAGCTGCCCTCAGCATGTCCCTTCTCGCCTTAGTATGTGAACTTTGGCTTGTTCAAACCCCATCTCAGCCACAACCTATGCTTTTCTGGTCTTCTTTATGGCCAATGGTAATTCCACCTCTAGATGCTCAGGCCAAAAGTCTTAAAGCCACCTTTGAATCCCTCTTGCTCTTATTCCCAAGCCAATTTGTCAATTTGGCTTTCAAAATAGACTCGGCCTCCTGCCTCCCTTTAACCCTCTGCCTCCCCTAGGCCTCATCACCTCTATCAGGACCACCCATAGCCTTTCTGCTTTCTGCTTCTACTTTTGCCCTGTATGTGCCTATTGCTCACAAATTAACTAAAGAGATTCAGCCACATCAGTAAGTCTCTCCTTTGCCTCAAGCCCTCTGATGGTTTCTCATCTACCAAACTCATGGGCCTTGTGATGGTTCCTCATGGCTCTAAACCCTTACTTCTCCTTTTGCCGACTTCCAACCACTGTGGCTCCCGAGCACATCCAGGGCTCTGCAATCACAGGTCTTACTCTTTCTTCCTCTGCTTGCAAGACTTTTGTCCCAGCCGGTCGTTTCCCTTGCTCCCTATATCATGAGTCTGCTCCACAAACACTTAAGCTCCTCTGACTGACCCATGGAAACCTTTGACCAGCTCCATCAAGGTTCAGAGGAAGACTGGAACTCCTCAGAGAACTTAATACTGTTAGTACACATACAGTGGAGCTAAACAATGTATAAATTTGGGAGAGTATATAAAGACATGAAAAAGAAAGACCCCCAATGAAAAAGGAAAGTTTTCTAAGGACATGTTACCACATTCCATTTTTTTCAGTTTTTAAAAAATGTATTATTGGGTCTGGAGAGATGGCTTAGCGGATAAGGCACTTGCCTCCAGTGCCTAAGGCCCCTGGTACCCACATAAGCCAGACCGCACTGTGTTCTCTCTCTCTCTCTCTCTCTCTCTCTCTCTCTCTCTCTCTCTCTCTGTAGCTCTCTGCAGCTCTCTGCTTGAAAAATGAATAAATAAAATATTTAAAAACGTATTATTTATTTGCCTCTGTGCATGTGTATTTTTATAGGAGCACAAGGATCACTGCAAATGAATGTCAGACAATTGTGCCACTTTTTTTGAGTCTGACCTTATGTGGGTAACTGGGGAATTGAACCCAGGCAGGCAGGCTTTGCAAGCGTGTGCCTTTAACTGCTGAGCCATTTCCCCAGCTCCTGTTTCTTTGGGTTTTCCCAGTAAAATGTGAGCTCCTTGGGGCTGTGTGTGCTATTATTGGCAGCCATGTTTTCAGTTACACATCGTATGCTTTTAATAAATATATTTTAATGGATGTAATGGTACATTTGTGAATTTTGTCCAGTGTCATTGGTCTTGAAGCAGGTCATCTCACTAGACCTGTTTTCTTGAATAAAAATGTTAATTCACACACACACACACACACACACATATATGTAAAAGTTCAGCTAGAGGACTCTCAGGCTGGCCTTAAACTCATGGCAGTCCTCCTACCCCAGCCTCCAGGAGTGCTGGGATTAAAGCTGTGACCATCACACCTGGCTCACTGTAGCATTCTCATACAGTCTTTGTTTTTATTGCTCATCTCTTCCCATTGCCTTCCCCCAGGTCCCTGTCTGATTCCTGTTGGTCCCCTTCTTCCCCTGACTAACACCCCTTCTGTTTTAATGTCACATGTATCCCGTTACCCTCTTTGACAACCTCCATTCATATGTACAGTGTACTCTGGTCATCATCTCCTCCCACCACTGCTCTGTGTCCCGCTTCCCTTACCTCCCTCCACAGTCCCTCTTCTATTTGAACATCATCATGGTTGTCGCTGTTTTCCCCCCTCACCGTATATAGGTCTTGTGTAAATAGCATCAGCCACTGTGAGGTCATGAGTGCAATGGTCACTTAGTATCCAGAAGACAGCATTCCAAAAGACTCCTCCCCTTCCTTTAGCTCGTACATTCTTTCTGCCACCTCTTCCACAGTGGTCCCTGAGCCTTGGAGGATGTGATACAGATGTCTAACTTAGTGCTGAACACTTCACTGTCACTTTTTCTCTGCACTTTGTTGAGCTTTGAGTGTTCCCAGGGTTCCCTGCCATCTGAAAAGAGAAGTTTCTCTATCCCAAAGTGAGAGTAGCTTAAATATAAATATTCAGAGGACAATTTTATAGACATCCTATATCTATGTCGCCAAACAAGAGTAATAGTTTCCCTCCTAGGGCTTATGACCTCCCCACTCATGATCTTTTGATAGGTTTTTAGTACCAGATAGAATTGCCTCCTGGGGAATGGGCCTCAAATCCTATCAGTTGGTTTCTCCCGTAACAGACATGCTCCAAGTGGAGCATTTTTCCTGGTTTGCTGGCCATGGAACTTGCAGAGTCACGGCTGGTTAAGACCATTGATGACTTTTCTACCTCGGCAAGCTGCGTAGCTCTTCCCAGCAGTAGAACAGTGGTCAACAGGAAAGAGGCTTCCAGCTCAGCTCCAGTTCTTTCTTTTTTATGCCTCTGTGTGTGTGTGTGTGTGTGTGTGTGTGTGTGTGTGTGTGTGTGTGTGTGAGAGAGAGAGAGAGAGAGAGAGAGAGAGAGAGAGAGAGAGAGAGAGAGAGAGAGAGAGAAACAGGCCAGAGATCAATCTTAGGAATGCCATCTGCTTCCTTTGAGACAGTGTCTCGCATTGGGCTGGAGCTCATGAATTAGGCTAGCCTAGCTGGTCAGTAAGCCTCCAGGATTTTACCATCTCGTCCTCCTCAGTGCTGGAATTCTAGGTACACACCACTATTTTTCATGGGCACTGGAGACCAAATTCAGGTCCTCATGCTTACCAACTGAACTATCTTCCCAGTCCCATGCTATTCTGCAATAATTTGAATGGGACTTTAAAATTTGGGGGGCTGCATGTAGCTTAGTGGTATTGCCCTCGCCTAGCATGTGCAAGGCCCTGGGTTCAATCCCCGGTACCACAAAATAAGGAAATAATAAAAATAGATAAATAATTGAATAGAAGACATAAAAATTCTTTATAGGCCGTGATTCTGCTCCCTGGTTGTGAGTCTATGAAGATAAATTTGCAAAAGATGCAAACAAGTTATTATTGGTTAACTCATCACAGACTGGATTAAATGGGATCTGCAAGGAGAAGGTACCTTTGTTGGGTTCCAGTGCTGGCTAATTTTTCCTCTATGTAGAGAAGTTCCTTAAAATTTGGGGGCATACTGAATTGGAAAAGCAGAAAAGAGCACGTCTGGATCAGATTCCATGTTAAACAAGTGACCCGGGCTTGCAATCAGCGAACTGCAATGAGAGAGAAGACCATGATTTATTTCTAGTCATTATTTTGCCCTCATTAAAAACTGGTATTCTTGGGCTGGAGAGATGGCTAAGTGGTGAAGGCACTTGCTTGCAAAACCTAATGACCCGAGTTCAATTCCCCATGTATAAAGCCATATGCACAAAAGGGGTGCATGCATCTGGAGTTAGTTTGCAGTGACCATGGTCCCTGGCACACCTATTCTCTTTCTGACTCTCTCTCTCTCTCTCTCTCTCTCTCTCTCTCTCTCTCTGTGTGTGTGTGTGTGTGTTTGTTTCTGTCTGCTTGTAAGTAAATAACTAAAAGCTGGTATTCTTAAGACATAGTATGTGATAGTGAGATATTAGAAGATCTGACCTCCTATTCTTATTCTGTCTCCAAATTTTGTTGAACTTCTCAGTATTGTCATTTTTCTTTACCTTTTTTTTTCCTTTGGTCTGTTTGAGGCAGGGCCTCACTGTAGCCCAGGCTGATCTAGAACTCACTCTGTAGCCCGAGGCTGGCTTTGAATTCTCATCAGTCCTCCTACCTCAGCCTCTTTAGTGCTGTGATTAGAAGTATCCACCATGTCCAGCTTAGTATTGTCATTTTTCTAAACTGTCTGATTTTACCTTCAATGAAATTACACTTCTTTCTTTCTTTCTTTTTTTCTTTTTTTCTTGCTTGCTTCTTTCTTTTCTTTCTTTCTTTCTTTCTTCCTTCCTTCCTTCCCCCCTCTCTCTTTCTCTGGTTCCTTTCTTATTTGCACTAGTCACTTATCTCTCTCTGTGTCAGCTGATAATAGTTCAGCCTTGTTTTTCTTTCCACACACTCTTCTGAAATCTCACTCTGTAAAGCTGTCTCAGTCCACCTTTCACTAGCTGGTTCCATTTAAATGGTTCAGTACCAGGGCACCTTCTCTCTAATGGCCTGGATCCCTCTGAAGTTCCATCTCAGTTAAGCTTCTCCTAGAATTGGATGGTTTTTTATATAGTTGACAGAAAGGACAGTTCCTTCAACAGACTTTGAAATAGAACAGCATGACTTTGTGCTGGTCATCTTGTCCCAACCTAC
The DNA here is from genome assembly GCA_004024765.1 of Zapus hudsonius. Classification (NCBI taxonomy): domain Eukaryota; kingdom Metazoa; phylum Chordata; class Mammalia; order Rodentia; family Dipodidae; genus Zapus; species Zapus hudsonius. The sequence goes on from PVHP010007458.1 coordinate 39,777, forward strand.
GTATATTCTTTCTTTTAAAGTTTTGATTCTATGATGGTTGGTGTACTATAATCCTAGCACTTGAGAGGCTAGGGCAGGAGATCACAAATTCAAAATTAGTCTGGCTTACATAGCAAGACTCTGTCTCAAATAAAAAAAGGACTGGTCCTACTTGTATCTTCTTGTTACAGCTATGACATTTCAACGGGCTTAAAATTTATTTAAATTCATAACCACTGATTAGCAGCCCTCAGTAGTCTACTGTAGGCATGTAAAAAATGTAAGTATGTAAAAAATGTATGTATGTAAAAAAAATGTAGGTATGTGAAAAAAAATGAGGTATATCGGGTCAAAGGAACTGGGACCAATCTGGAGCATACCAGCTTGGTGGTAGCTATGTGGTAGCTGGTGAAACCACAGGATGTCTGGAAGGAACGCTTGTTGAGAAGTGAGAAATATTTCACAGCAGGTAGGAATTTGGGGAAAGAGCAGTGTCTGTGTCTCAGCAACTTCAAAATCCTCTCATCGATACCAGCTGTCAGCAAACCTGTGCATTCCTTCTTCCCCTTGTAACTGGGTGATCCAGGGGTTAGAATTTAGATAACACCCAGCAAAAATTCCAATGCACCCCAAAGTTTAAAGAGTATCCGAGGTCTTGTCTACAAAGTTAAAGAATTAAAATTATAGACAACAAGATATTAAGGTATAGTGGGAGACTATTATTTAAGGGAACATGGGGAGTTACAGAGTTCTCCAGCCACCAGTGTGGGGAGAAAAACGTGAAGAGTTTAACAGAATTATGTTGTTCAGCTAAACAAGCAGAAAGGGGAAAGATCATGACAGGAAAAGATTCTGGTGGAAGAGAAATCCACCCCTCACCACAGGCTGGGGTGGGGGCTTCTACTAGCCTGCCATATGGGGAAGAGAGGGCTTTCTTCTAGGAAAGTTAATTTAAGTTTTCCCCAGGTGAGCCAGAGAGACAGCTGATTGGTTTATATCTGACCAATCAGTTTTAGCACCTAGGTTGTAGCTCTAGCTAGACACCTCCCACTCAAGGGGAGGGGTTGTCTCTGCAGACACCTGACCCATCACACCCTCTGCTGCTTAGTAGAGGTCTGCCCCAAGAAACTGTTTGGAATTGGGTAGGCAATGAATTTAATCCAAATAGCAAGATAACTCAGCTACAGATAGAAAGCTATGCTCTCCGTCCACCAAAGCTGACACTGTCATCTGCGTCTGCCTATCTCTTGCTTTTTCCCTTCTTTCTTGGTTCAAGATGTTATTCATTTACCTCCTAAAACTTCCACACTTAGTTAATAATTAGTCCTCCACAAATAGTTGTTGAGCAACTGAAGAACTTTTCCATTGTGTACATTCTCCTCACCCCATCTCATTTGGTTTTGTCTTGGAGAGGCCCCGTTTGTGTTATGGCCTCAAAAGCTGGGGGCGAAGTGTGGCCTGGAATGATCTGTGACACTGAGCAGAAGCCTGGTGGCCTGTGTGCCAGATTTCTCACCCACAGTCTTGTCTCAGAAGCCAGAGTCTTCTAGCATAGGTAAGGTAAAGTAAGGGTCGGAATCTGCTAAGAAACACACCATTCCTGTCATAATCCAATTGACATATTTACCTCAACCACAGAGAATGACTTCCACCCATTCATGAGCCACCTTTTGAATAAAACCTTTTGAGTCATCTCATGCCTTTTAAGGAAAAGCCAATAAACACCAAGGGAGGCTTTTGTTTGTTTTTTCGCTTATTCCCTAGTTGTCTTTTTCTTTAATTTTTCTATCTTCAGGAGTCCAAAAAATTGAATCATACAGGGAATTAAGGAGAAGCAGAGAACAGAGTTAGAAGGGACCATCAACTCTCCTGGTCTCTCCATGCAAGTTTGGAGTTTTCAAAACCAGTCCAACCACGGGTGTTGGTAAAGTAAGTATGTTTCTAACATCATTATCTAAAAATTGTCAGTGGTCTAAGCATACAGTTGGGGATACTTGACATAAAAAACTAGTGGGTTGGGGATGTGGCTCAGTTGGTAGTCCAGTGCTTGCCTAGCTTGCGTGAAGCCTGGGGTTCAATCTTCAGCACCCCTACAACAATGGGGTAACATTGTCTGTCATCCCAACACTTGGGAGGTAGAAGCAGAAGTTCATCCTTGACTAATAGTGAACTTGCGGCTGACCTGGTCTATGAGAGCCTGTCCTGGAATAGTTTTTTTTTTTTTAATATGACTCAATGAGGGTCTGCACTCAGTGGCAGAGGCTGGTAACTACATACTAGTCCTTAATCTTTGAGCAGTCCACGGGTCCCAAATGTGTATGCCACATTTCAGTTCTGGTTTTGCATTCTCAGTTTCCAAGAGCTATAAAATTCCCAAGCTAAAATCTTGAGGTCACCACACAGTCCTTGTAGAAATTCTGTGAGGGCGTTCCACTGCTTGGCAATAATAAAGCACACCAATCTGAAAGGATTCAGAATGTTTACCCTGTTTGATAAAAAGGATTCCTAGAGCAGCTGGGAATTTTATTTATGTGCATGGTGCCAAAGTATCATCTCAACCATTATTGATTCACTTCCAAGGAAATGCACTCTGTCAGTGGAGTGAGCTAGCTGTCAGCACCATGCAAACCAATCATTACCAAGAGTGAGATAGTGGAGTGTTATGTGCTCTGTCTGGTGCAACCTGAGATACCCACTAGTACCTATGAAAGATTCTGCCAATAATGTTCAACCTAAGTCAAATCAAACCTCTCCAGGTCCGACACCTAGGTGGGATGCAGTAAATTAAACTATCACATCAGGAAACAATGAGAAAAAACCCAAATGTGAGTAAACTTGTGTAGCTGTTCAAAAGTCAATATTTTAAGGGGGAAAGTGAGAGGGGCAACTGTGGATTTAAACACTTAAAAATTTATTTGCAAGGAAAGAGAAAGAGAATGGGCACACCAGGGCCTCCTGCCACTGCAAATGAACTCCAGATGCATGTGGCACTTTGTGCATCTGGCTTTACATGAGCCCTGGGCAAACAAACTTGGAACATCAGGCTTTGCAAGCAAGCACTTTTAACCACTGAGGCATTCTCTAGCCCAGCAACTGTAGATTTCAAAAGACAATCTGTGAGCTAAAATTGGAGTCTGGTTTGAACAAAAATAGCTATAAAAGATGTCTTGAGTTCCTAGGGTGATGGCTTAGTTGCTAAAGCCCAAGTATGAGGACATGAGTTCAGATCCCCATCCCCACATAAAAGCCAACATGGTGGCATGCACCTATAATGCTGGACCTGGGGAGGCAGAGAGAAGGCTTGCTGGCTAACTAGTCTACCCCAATTGGTGAATTCCAAATTCAGGGAATGACTCTGTCTCAAAAAACAAGGCAGGCACAACTGGATGGTAAGACCCTATTGCTGAAGAGAACACATAATTCAGTTGCAGGACACTGAGAAATCCAGATGGAACTGAGCTGGAAGCCTCCTCCCTGCTGGCTCACTGTCAGAGTGCTAGAATGTGCTATGTGTTAGAATGGAAATGACCATGAGAGACCACTCTGAAAGGAAAGGTTTTAATAGGAGGAAAAGCGAGCTGCCGGGCTATTTTCACCAAAGGTGGTGAAAGAAGCACGAGGCAAGTTCAGATCAGGGCTTTTAAAGGAGAAAATGTTCAGGTTGGGGGTCCAGGTGGTCACATGAGGTTGGGTGGAGGGCTCAGGTGATCACATACTCTGATGATCAGGAAGGATCAGGAAGGACAGTCCCTGGGGCCAGACTGAGATACAGCAGGTGTGGCTCTTGTTTAGGATGGAGTCTTTATCTGTAACTCTTGTTGACACTTCTCTTGAGCCTGGTTAGGGGAGGGGATAATTTCAACCTAACACTATGCAGCCTGCTGGGGGAGAAAAGTCATCAACAGTCTTGCCCAACAGTGGACACTGGGAGCTATACAACTGGTACAATAGCAGCATGACTGTTATGGGAGAAACCAACTGCTCTCTGATTGGGTTTGAGGCCACTCCACAGGATGGAATTCAAGCCTGGGACTGAAAACTTAGTCAAAAGCCTAGTGCTGGGAGGTCATGAGTCCTGGGTGGAAGGTATTATTGTTGTTTGGCTACAAGGATATGTTGTAATCATGAAGCTACGCTCCAAATAGTTATGTTTATGCCCATGAATTAGTGCTGTTGGTCAGAGAAGCTGCTTTTTGCAGTCGGTGGTGACTGCCCTCTAAACTCCTCTAAGAGCTGAGAAGTGACATTTAAAGCTCAGCATTAAATGAGTCATCTCTGTCACACCTTTCACAGCTCTGGGAGCATCGTGGAAGAGGTGGCAGAAAGGATGGGGAGGACTGCTTTGGAAGGCTGTCTTCAGTTCAAGAATACTCACTGCATTCATGACCTCACAGTGACTATAGTTACCTGCACAATACTAGACATAACATCGTATTGTCATGGATTATGGAGAAGGGCTGAAAAATGGCATCCAAACAGAAAGGCTAGTCAGAAAGAAGAAGGGATGGGCAGGAGGGGAATGGGCGGGAACAAAAGAAAGAAAGGGAGGGAATTATGATCAAGATATATTACATACTTGTATGAAATTGTCAGTAAAAAGTTAAAATAAAAAACAACACACAAGCCGGGCGTGGTGGCGCACGCCTTTAATCCCAGCACTTGGGAGGCAGAGGTAGGAGGATTGCCGTGAGTTTGAGGCCACCCTGAGACTACATAGTGAATTCCAGGTCAGCCTGGACTAGAGCGATACCCTACCTCGAAAAAAAAACACAAAATGGGGTGTATGTGGGGGGGGGACCAGGCTACCCCATGAGCTAATCATAACCCCCTACCCCATGGACTGATCTGGTAAGCCCACTGAGAAGGGCCCATAGTGGTTTGGGGACAGGGAGGAGGGAAAGGGGGGTACCACCATAAGATTTGCTCATACACTGTATCTAATTATCGATAATAAAGATTAAAAAACCATATCTGGCACTTCTATTAAAAAGTGGACATAAAAAAATGAAGGTGGAATGTGATTGAGAAAGACATCCAAAACCGACCTGTGGCCTCTGCGTCATGCACTTCCCTGTGTATGTACATCTACACACATGCATGTGTCTATACACCTATGCATGCATGCACACACATCACAAAAGCAGAGAAAAATAAAGGATATTTTTGAAGCCAGATGTGGTGGCTCATAGCTATAATCCCAGCACTTGGGAAGCTGAGGTAGGAGGATTGCCATAGTTTGAGGCCACTTAGGGTACAGAGTGAGTTCCAGGTCACTACAGTTAGACCTTGCCTCAAAAAGAAAAAAAGATATTTTTGGGTCTGGAGATGGAACTAAGTTAGAGAGTGCTTTCCAGTGTGTATGAAGCCCTTAGTTCGATTGCTAGTACTGAAAATGAAATGTATGTATCAAAACAAATGAAGAAAATTGGTCGTGACTGAGGGTTAGATGATGTTTTGAAGCTACTGTTAATTTTCTTAGATGTGACGAGGCAATCGTGATGACATAGGCAAAGGTTCTTGCATCTTGGAGATGTTCTTTGTTTTATAAAAATATGATTGTGAAGTTTATTGCTTTTGGAAACGTTGAAGGTGTGGTTTCAAATCTTTGTTGACAGCATTGGATGATTATAAAGAATGCTGTAAAATGGACCACATTCTCCTTTCCAACACGCTATGTGTAAAATTTGTTTCAGCTTCCTGGCTGCTTAGAAACGTGATGACTTGTGGAGGCAAGGGAACGTACTGGACAGTGGCAGGTGGGCCCTTCAGCCAGGAGCAGGGCTTCTCTGCTCCAGGAGATCCAGCATCCTCCTTGGCTGGGCTTAGGGAACTGAGCCAGTGTGATTCCACAAGGATCGTCCAGATGCTGTGCTCACATCTGTGCAGAAACTGGACATCTCTTGCTCAGTGAGCTAACTCTGTTTAATGAGAAACCTAGTGGTTATTGGGCTGGAAACAGAACAAAACAAAGCGCGTGGCTAATCCCAGTAGGAACCCTTTGAAGCACTCATCTCTGAAGGGTCCTGTAGGCAGATGAGTTTCTCCCACTAGTATCAGTCACCCAATCCTCCTCAGATGAGGGGCATAGCCTCGGGGTCTGTGCCACTCGTTTGGCTCCATTTCAAATATGCTACACTGATAGAGACTGGTTGTTGGTTAATTAGAGCTTTCTACTTACAATACAGTTCTTTCACACCGTGTTGTCCTCCCAAAATATTTCCCAAGATTAACGCAGCACTAGTTAATGCAGAATTGTAGAGTCCAATGAAGTGGAGCGATGGGAAGAATTCAAAGAAGCAGTCCGACTGAGCAGGGAAGTCTGAGTCACATTCCCAATTTCTTTGGACCTACCCCTTTGACGTAATCCTATCTGCTTTCCTGTGTCATTGTTATTTCAGCTCAGCCAGTCTGACTCCAGTTGAAAATCAGTGACTGTTCTAAGCCCCTTACAACGTGTGGCTTCCTTCCTCCATCTCCTTGTTTTGTTCTAGATTTTTTTTTTCTTCTGTTATGGTAGCTGGAATTTTTTTCTTTTCTCTTGCATATGTGAGTGGTGTGAGCATATATGTTTATAAATGCTTGTATGTGTGTGGGCACACACATGTGTGTGTTGATGCATGTGTATGCCTGTGTATATGCAGGCCAGAAGAGAACCTTGGTTATTATCCTCAGGAACTCTATCCACCTGATTTTGAGGCTTGGCTTGGAGCTCACTGGTTAGGCTAGACTGACTGACCAGAATGCTCCATGGATCCTCCTGTTCCCCCTGTAGCAGGGGAGCTGGGGATTAGAACTTAGATAATACCCAGAAAACTTCCAATGCATCTCAGAACTTAAGGAGTACCTTAACTCTTGTCTATAAAGTTAAAGAATTAAAATTATAGACCACCAGAGGATAAGGTATAGTGGGCGACTTTTAAAAGAGAATGGAAAATTACAGAGATCTCCAACCACCAGTGTGGGGAGAACACGTGGGAGAGGGTTTAACAAAATCTATGCTGTTCAGCTAAACAAGCAGGAAAGAAAAGATCATGAAAAGGAAAGGTTCATATGGGAAAGAAATCCATCCCCTCACCACAACCATTGGGGCTGGGAAACCTTACCTAGCATCCTTCTGCTAGGCCATGTGAGGGAAGAAGAGACAGAATTATCTGTGCAGTGAGCATTCCCTGCCCCTGGTGAGCAGAGAGACAGCTGGTTGGTCCATACCTGACCAATCAATCAGTTTTAGCATGGAGGTTTGAACTCTAGCTACAAACACCTCCTACTCAAGAGGAGGGTGTCTATGGAACTTGCCAGAAGAAGTTAACTGTCACACCCCTACCATGCCGTGCTTGAATTACAGGCACTCACTGCCATGCAAAATATTTTACATGGGTACTTGTGATGGTTAAGCTTTGTTGTCAACTTGACCTGTTAGTAGTGCACAGTAATCTTGGGTGGATCTCTGAGGTTGCTTACAGGAAGGATTAGGTAAAGGAGAAAGTCCCTCCTCCAGAGTGGGCTGCCCTCTCAGTAGGGGCAGGATGTAATAAAAATCTGAGGGGAAGGGAATCTCTCCTTCTTCCTCACCCCCACCTGTTTTTACTGGTGTGTGTGTGTGTGTGTGTGTGTGTGTGTGTGTGTGTGTGTGTGTGCGCGTGTGCGCATGTGTGTGATGTTGGTGATGGCTTCTCTCTCTGATTGGACCTGTGAAAGGGGGCCAGCCTCTTTCACCATTATGGAACTTCCCCTGGATCTGTAACTTCAATAAATCCCTTCCTACCATAACTGCGCCTGGTTTGGAGGTTCATCCCAGTGGTGTGTGGCTGATTGTGACAGTACTGGAGATTGAATTCAGGTCTACATGCTTACAAGACAAGCATTTTATGCACCAGGACATGATCCCAGACTGTGGAGTTGTTTTTGGTAGGGCTTCCAGGTGGAACATTCCTGAAGAAAGTAGTCATCCTTCAGTATACACAGGGATCGGTTATGACACTCCTGCAGGTGTGAACATTCTCAGATGCTCCAGGAATTTGGATAAGGTTGTGTAGTGTTTGCATATCATCACCTGAGAACCATGAGGACTGAAGAAAAGACCAAAATGTCTACTTTCAGATAAAGAGCAATAAATTTGTGAAGGACTAGGATGGTAAGTCCTATGGTTGTTACCAAGGGAATGTAGACAGTAATGGAATAGAAGAAGAGCTGTTTCAAAATATTCATTGCATTCCCAATTACCAGCTTTGGAATGTGAAGGACATTCCTCTGAAAAGAATCTTTTTGTCTTGCTGTATGCAGGAAAATCCAGGTCCAAAACCCTTCCTTCCCCTCCTTTTCCCTTTCCCTTTCCTTCCCTTCCCTTCCTTCCTTCTCCAGTGATTTTGACGCATCACTATACCATATCCTGAAATGAACATCTATAACTCTTCTGTGTCTTTGGAGGTGCCTAGACTTGAGCAGATCCTGGTTTCTGACATGAGTTCCTCTTCTCTCCTCTGTCAACTATGGGATCGCATGAGGTTGTGCTCTATAGCCCATTTCAGCTAGAATATTCCATGAAAGTCTATGCCTGTCGGCTTTGCACAGTGGCTTCTTGGGTGTGCCTGCGTGAGTGCGTGCATTTGTGTATGCGTGTGAGCCCATGCAGCGGCCCATGTGCACTTGCCTGTAGTTGCTGGAGCAGAACGTCAGGTGTTCCACTCCATTGCCCTTCTGTCCATTCTTAGTTGAGCCAGCCAGAGTGTCTTACTGATCTTTGTTTTTTTTTTGTTTGTTTGTTTGTTTGTTTCGTTTCCCACAAGCTTCTGTAATTCTTGGGTCTCTGCTCCCCACGGAACTAGGGATAGAGACACTTGTGGCCATGCTCAGCTATTATATAGTTCCTGGGGATTAAACTTGAGTGGTCTCTCAGGTCTCTTCAAGTCTTCATGCTTATATAGGAAGTGCCCTTAACTGGTCACTGAATCATCTCTCCAGCCAAAAAGTATCATTGAAAAAATAAAATTTAGCCAGGTGTGGTGGCACACCTTTAATCCCATCATTTGGGAGGCAGAGGTAGGAGGATCACCATGAGTTCAAGGCCACCCTGAGACTATATAGTGAATTTCAGGTCAGCTTGAGAAGAAAGGAAGGAAGGAAGAAAGGAAGGAAGGAGAAAGAGAAAGAAAGAAGAAAAGAAAGAAAAAGAAAGATTTATTTGAGAGAGGGCAGGGAGAGAGAAAGAATGGGCACACCAGGGCCTTTTGCCACTGCAAACAAACTCCAGACACAGGTGCCCTTTGTGTGTTAGCTTTATGTGGGTTCTAGGGAATGGAACCCCAGGTGGCAGGCGTTTTAAGCAAGTACCTTTAACCACTGAGTCCTCTCTTTAGCCCCCAGAGTATCCATTTAACCTACCAAAGTTGTTTAAATCTTCATTAGGGATGAAATTTCATGCAAACTCAAACAGATATTAGCCCATGGAATCCCACCAGCTCTTCATACCCAGGAGGTTGAGGGATGTGTTAATTGACTTAGGCTAACACTTCTGCATCGTGCACATGAACTTCAGGCCTATCCACGTGCTAATCCACATGGGCTGAATCTGAATCTGAAGATTAGCTCCTCTCCTGGGAGTCTACACATATGGAAAATATTAATGTTTCCTGCAAATGGTTTTTTTTCTCTTTTTGGAAAGAGATTTAAAAAGAAGATTCTAGGGCTGGAGAGATGGCTCAGTGGTTAAGGCACTTGCCTCCAGTGCCTAAGGCCCCGGGTTCAATTCTCCAGGACCCACATAAACCAGACCCACAAGGTCATGGCCCTGGTGCACTCTCTCTCTCTCTCTCTCTCTCTCTCTCTCTCTCTCTCTCTCTCTCTCTCTCTCTCTGTTTGAAAATGAATAAATAAAATATTTGAAAAAAAAGAAGAATCTAGGTAGTACGCTAGAGCAGAAAACCCACTGTGTTTCCAAGTGCTCTTTGGCCACTGTATTTTCAGAAAGAAGTGTTGATCTGAGGGAAGCATGTGCATCCGGCTTGTCCCTTCAATAGCTACAGATGTGCTGTCTCCTTGAAACACATCCAAGACCGTATTCATGAGCGATTCCATTCCCTGCAGAGCCTGCTGAACTGGAAAAGTCTTGGGCTTTTCATCTCTGATCTTTCTAGAGTCTGTAAGTACATTGATTTTATGTATTGAACCTCGGCCAGGCCTGTTAAGACCATATCAATTTAACAATGCAAACACAAAATCTCTGAGACCAAGAAGTAAAGTTCTTCCATCCAGGTACTAACCAGACCAGACCCTGCTTAACCTTCCAGGATCAGGCACACTCAGGGTGTATGGCCATCAAGGAGAAGGGCAGTGCTAACACTAACTAACCCTCCCTTACCTTCACACCCTCTCTCTTTATTCCTCAGCTGTGTTGCCCGTGATAACATGAGTTGGGGAAGAACATGAGTTCTCCCACAGGGAGGGTCTTTCCAGCACCCTTTAAAGACATCGGGTATAAAATCGTTATGTCTATAAAATGGTGTCTAATCTTTCTGTTCTTTGCTAACTGGAGTCTATCTATGATTTGGGAATGAAATACCCTCCAAAGGCTACTGCTTGGAGTGCTTGCTCTCTAACTTGTTATGGTGCTATTTTGTTTGCTTGTTTTGGTTTTTTGTTGTTGTTATTTTTGTTTGTTTGTTTGTTTTTAAGGTAGGGTCTCACTCTAGCCCCAGCTAACTTGGAACTCATTCAGGCTGGTCTCAAACTCTCAGGGGTCCTCCTACCTCTGCCTCCTGAGTGCTGGGATGAAAGGCGTACTATTTTGAAAGTTGTAGAGCTTTGGGAGATCAGGTCTGGCTGGTGGAAGTAGGTCACTAGAAGTCAGCCTTCTATGGTTATGTCTGCCTGTGGTTCCAGCCTGTTTTCTCTACTCGCTGTCCACCAACCAGCACGTGACCAGCCCCCAGTGAAGCTCCTTTCTCCACTGACCAAGCCATACCTTCCCTTCCACGAAGCACTCTAAAACCGTGAGCTGAAATAAGCCTTTCTGGTATAAGTTGTTTTTGTCAGATATTTTAATTACAGCCAATGTGACAGTAACTAATATGATTTATTTAGCAACAATGGGCTCTCATGTTCTCTTTTGCTGTGTATGAGTAGTTTTCCCAGTGTGAACCATACTAGTTGGGAGGTTTGTGAAGTGGGGAAAAGGAGAAAGATTTACTCAAGCATAGATGGAATTAGTTTGGGGTGAATCTCCAGAAGATTTCCAAGTTTCTGGGTTAGCTATAACTAGTCTTAAAAACTAGGACACTATTCTTGCATTATCTCCATTCCCTCCCCCAGTGCCACCTGCAGAACCACCTTGACCCCTTGGAGGAAGGACCTCAGAGTCTCTTCATTACATTGTCAAAGCCACAGGCAAAGTTATTGGCTTATGAAGGATTGGGGCAGAAAGGTAAGGTGTTTAGAAAAGGAATATTTAAAGGGAAAAATTGATTCCTCTAAGAACAGAAATACCCAAGCTATGGCTGACTTCACTTTTTCCCTTCCCTTCCCTTCCCCCTTTCCTTTACTTCCTTTCCCTCTCTTCATGTTCCCTCCACTCCTTCATCTTCTCTTCCCCTTTCCCTCTCATATGCTTGCAAGCATCCTCCCCCTGAGCGGTTGCTGTTTTCTTATTACTACTGGCAAGACCTTCTTGGGGCAGCGAGGACTCTGGTACTCTCCATGCTTCCCCACTGTCTCCAGCTCCTCTCCTTGTAAATACACCAACACATCAGGATTCAATGTTCCGGAAGAAGGGACTCCAGAAGTCTGATTTTGGGGTGCCGTGTTTCTGTTTCTTCTTGTATGATGTCACTGAGGGCAGACCCCTTCACTGTCAAGTACATGGACAGGTCAGTCTTTCCACAGATCTGATTCTTACACTAAGTTAGTCTTGCCTGCTGTACCAAAGTTACTTTGTTCCTGTGCTAACTTCACTGATGGTGTGCACATCATGCATCATAAATTATGTGCTAATTATATGGCTGACTTCATTATTCCTCTTCTGAAAATATGCAGTCTGGCCCAAACAATTAGCACTTAATTATGTTTCCATATTGCTTCCTAATTGTTCCATGTGTTAGCTTTTACTCTCCAACCCAACTACAAGCCTCTGGAAGACCGAGCTTGAGACTTAAACTTCTTTGAACTCCCAATGAGGAAATACTCTCTTGTCCTAATTAACACTGTCATTGGTAGGGCGGGTGTGTTAAGAAAACGATAGCACAAGGATCGACTAATTGGAGGAAAAGCTAGGCAAAGCTGAAATGTGTTAAAAGAACGTTGAAGGACATTTAGCAAATACATCCATCACTCAAGTCCTCAGAGAACAGGAGTCCTGTCTGGTTTTGTTCCAGCTACATTGCAGCATCTCGCTCACAGTCTGCAAGCAGCAGACACTAAATGACTCTTTAATTACTGAAGTAGCAAATGAATGAATGTGTTGCACTTGTGTTATGTCTAGGTCTTGCACCCAGTATTGATATGAAGAGAGTCTTTTCTTTTTGAACACTTACAGTCTGGGGAAGATTAGAAATGGAAGAACCGAAAAGAGATAATCAGTACAAAATAAAAACTATTTTAAGATATTAGTTTTTGTTTATAATAAATAATTGTGGTCATGAGGATCAAACCCAGGTCTACCACTGAACTACATCCTCAGCCTGGAAGGAGATACTAGAATTCTCTTCCAACTGCTTTGGAATCAAGGGAGGAAACTGCTAAGGTAAATGGAGAACCTTCATATTTGAAAACTCACCCACATCTGATGGATTTTGGAGGAAGAAGACCAAGAATTTGCCAGGTGGGGAAAGTCTAGACATTTGGACCGAAGAACAACTGGAATGTCCAGGTTCTCTGGGACACCTGTGCTTGCTCTGAAGGCTGGAGGCTAAGTTAGCCAGGGCTTGTTTGTGAGTCTCCTAAGAACAGTGCCCTGGCCATGCTGCCCAGAACCACAGTGGTGCCAGGAGGGACACCGCTGGAAGGGCCCAGGCTCTCCGAGGGGCTGGAGCAGACTGACCATGAGTCTTTTCTCAAAGGGAGTCACCACCATGTGGACAGCCACACCAGGGTGCTAGAAGACCTGCCATGTTTCTGTGCTCTTTAGGCATGGGATCCTGATTCTTGAAGGTCGAGGCTTCCTGCTAAGTGACTCCTCAGACCAAAAAATCCCAAGATGCCCGAGCTAGATAGGATCTGAGACATCCCATCAGTGATTGCTGGGGTTTTTTTTTCCAGAGATGAGGAAGTGGATACCGAGAGGTGACTTGGCCCATGTTGACACCTAGGATCCGGTTGAAGCCTCCCTTGCCCCCCTTTCTACAAGGAATCGGCAGTCTCTGGTTCTTGCCGTACTCGGTACCTTTGCTACACTAAAGACAGACATCCATCCTCTGCCTCCATATTTGGGCCCGTGGTTTTCACTTCCTGAATGAATAAGGAACCTGGCTGTACCTCAGGCCTTTCAAGATCTAAATTTTTTTTTAAAAAAGGGCTGCCCAGTGTAGAACATGCCTTAATTTCAGCACTCGAGATGCTCATGAGTTCTCATTTAATTGATTTTTCATGCCTTCCTGTCAGTTGATCAATAAAGCTTTAACTATGGAAAAAAAAACAGTGGGTTTCAAGGCACACTTTTGAGCAGGGAATTGATGCAGAGAGATGAGGATATGAGCCGACCACTTGGAATAGCTTGGTGGGTGGACTGGAATGGGAGAAAGCAAAGATAGAAAGTACTTGGAAGTGACTTTGGCATGGTGGATTAGAAGTTAGAAAGACATGAATGAGGTGATAGGATTGGGAAGGGAGAGAAATGTAGTAACTTGAGAGCTAGTCAGAAAGACTGAGTAACTAACTAGCGGGGAGGTGGGAAGTGGGAAGATCGGACTTCTGGCTCAAGAAAATACACATCCCATAAGAAATGGCAAACTACCTCAAGTTCAAAGGCATCAGGTACATTCATACTGTCATGAAGCCATTGTTACCATTAGTCTCTAAAGCTACTTCGTCTTACAAACTCTCTATACCCATTGAATGGTTTTCCCATTCCTTCCCCACCCCCAGTCCTTGGAAACAATTAATCGACCATTTGATAAATCCATGAACTTCAGCTGAAAGTGTTTTCTCTTGTAAGCGACACACCATTTATTACTAAAGCAAACTTTACTTCATATAGAAGTTAACGGAAATTCTTACACTGAACCAAATGCATTAGCTCATGGCTTTAGCCATAGCACTTCAGAGGCTGAGGTAGGAGGATCGCTGTGAGAGTTCTATGTGACCTGGGCTAGACACTGTCTAACTGAAAAAAAAGAAGAAGAAGAAAGGAAGGTTGATTTTTTTTATTGAAATAGTCAAAAAATACTGTTTAATATGACCTACAAAACCAAATGCCATTAGAAGAAACAGAATTTATTGAGGAGAGAAAAACATTTTCTTTATGCACACATATATATCAATAAAATATTCTCCTAAGCAAATATGCAAGTGAATAGATACCATGAAATATATGATTAAATTTTTTTTGCCTTTTCCATAGAAATAATGCCTGTACCCATGCATCATTTACACCAAACATGGACATAAGACTTGCTTTGACAAGTGAAATGTAAGTGGTATTGATGTATATACTTCAAAACAGAATCTTCCTGAAGAGATATTGAACAAAAAATGGAAATGGAGATAGAGCAAGAAATCCTGAGCTGCTAAGTAACGATTCCCCTTTGTTGGTCACTGGGAAGAGGTCTTCGTGCTGGCCATCCATTGGCCTCATGGAAATACTTCCTATGATATTCTTCTCTTACTTATGCACATCATAAAACTTTACCTCTTGAGTGTGACAGATGTATTTGACATCTGGGGAAAATGGCTCTGGTTAATGTCACTCACAAGGGGACAGAGGATAAATAAGATCACCACTGCTTTTACTTTATGAAGCGCAGTCTTCCTTCCAGGGCTGAAGGCTTCCTTTCTACTTCCTCTCTAGTAGAGGGAGCGTATCTAGAGCACCAGATCTAGGAAGCCCATCCAGGCAAATGTGGAAAAAGAAGCAAACAACATCCAAGACATTTCCAAGACACCAAATATGATAAGGGAAATTTCTTGACTGTGTATCAGATGAATCAATCTTGTGGCTGCATTGCCAAGTCCACTCCAACGCTGCCTCTTACTGTCAAACACTACTCCTCACTAACACTTTTCTTCAGTAAATTTACAGCCTGAATCAGTTTGCAATCATCTATTCCTTCTTCTAGGTCCTGGAATTATCTTTTAGTTCTCAGTTTAAAGACACTGGGAAAAGGATGGATTTTTTTTGCCAGACAGATCTGGGTCCATATCTAGACTTTCCCACTTATAAGCTGTATGTTTCTTAGCTCTTTTGAGCCTTACATTTTGGATTGTTAAGCATAGGGATATTTATTTGTACCTCTCAGGTTATTAAGAGAAGTGGAAAAAATTATTCTAGGGCTGGAGATATGGCTCTGCTGTGAGGGCACTTGTATGCAAAGCCTAATGACCTGGGTTTGATTCCACAGTGCCCACATAAAGCCAGATGTACAGAGTGGTGCATGCATCTGGAGATTGTGTGACTGGAGACCCTGGCGCACCCACTCTCTCTGTATGTCTTTCTTCTGTCTCTCTGCTTGTAAAAAAATTTAAAAATTGCAAATGCTATATTAAAAACTGTTGATTCTAACCTTTTTAACACACACAAAAATGTAAGATTCCCTTTCTATTTCTATTAAACCCTCACACCAAATCATCTTAAACGATGATGGCATTAACAAGTTCTGCTTATCCAGCCTTCAGAAGTCCTTTGAATTAGGCTAGAAACTTGCCCGTTACTACTGAGTTCTGTAAAAGGATCAGTTTTTACTTTCGTCCCTTCTCCTTTCTGCTGTTCTGTATAAACCTTTGTCTTGAAGCTAGGCATTGGTCGGTAGCTCGGACAGCTCCTGGTGCTGATGAAAAGCTTCAGATCCTGTCTCCATCTTGTAATTACAGACCTCTTATCTACACACCTGGATGCATGCTGAAGCGCCCTTGCCATTATCCTCGGATTCTGATTAAGGGTTTATGATGGCTCTTGATGCATTCAGATGGAGACGTTAACCCTGAACTCCCCAGTCCCATGAGTAGAGAGAGTCCAATCCTCCTTATAAGTGTTCAGTGGAGGTCTCCAGGCAGCCCTCCTCTGGTCCTGAATATACCATGCCCACAATCACACCCACAGCTCACTTGGTTCATGCTTTTCCTCTCCTAGACAATAATCATTTCTTTCCTCATTTCCCTTTATAAAAACCTTACATTTTTAAATCTGCACCATGAAATGTTTATTTTGTGCATGCTGTTAGCTCCGTAAGAGAGGACTTAAATGTCATCATCTTAAAAACAATAATACACTTTCATTGTTTGTTGTGCACTAGCAAAAAAGAGATGAGGAAAAACAACAGCAAACCCCAAAGAGCATATGTCAGTGCCGTATTACACCTGGAATTTAAATGACAAAGGGCATAAAAATCAAACTTTTGGCCAAAGTACACAAATCGCTTCAGGAAATCTCATGCCATCTGTGGCTAGCCTAGAAAAAACAGTGTTCCCTTTGTTTTTCTCGGGTCTAGCAGTAAGAACACCAAGGCCCCATGTTGCCCTGGTTACAGCAGGTGACACTCCCCAGATCACTGAATAGGTTCTCTTCCCAGGCTACACAGCACTGG
>PVHP010007459.1:0-56455 GCA_004024765.1 Zapus hudsonius
AGAACCTGTGGTTTCTAGCTTCACCCCCACAAGAGCCGCACAATTCTGAACCTGTAAGCATTTTGACACAGAGGAAGAATGAACCATCAAAAGGGAAGAAGTAAGAAGTACTTCCTCAAAAGGGGAAAGAGCTCAGTGCAATAGGGGTGGGGAAGGGGTATAAATGAGAGTAATAGGGCAGCAATAAAATCAAGGTACAATATGTTAATGTACTAAAATTCTCAATAAAACATCTTTTACAAAAAGAAACAAGAGTGGATTTCTAAATTCCACTCAGGATGGGTTGGCTGGGGTATTCTCTTCACAATCTATAGTATCACTTTCTTCCCCACATGGGTTGTGCTCAAGTACCTTCTGGGAATTCCCTATTATCTACTTCTTTATGGGCAGAGCAACTAGATGAAGAGTGAAATGATACATGTATGTGAAGAAGTGATCCTGTGGAAGGTCAGAATCACACCTTCACAATTAGAATACGGTTTGGTCAACATTATGACTCTAATATTGTAGCCAAAAAGAGGACTTTTTTGTTTTTAACAAAGTATAATTCAGTTTGAGATTAAAAGATCTTACATGAAACAATATTTGAAGGAACTCAGCTTGAATAACCGAGCTTCTTCTTGTGAAAGCATACAATTTGTGAGTTGGAAACAGCTCAAAGTTCTCTGGAATAGAACTAATTTATATGCTTATTTGACTTTGGATCTCAGAAGGCATGTTTTCAAAAGGAAGCCTGATTAACTTGATTCGGAATTAAATAAAATGACACACATAAAACCATGAATGGGCGTCTTTGTACTGAATTTGAGGTCCTCCACTCCTGGGTTTCATTTGACTTGCCTTGTTTTTAGTTACCCACTGCTCATACACCTACTAGATAGAATGGATGTGGTAAACTGCTTTCTTGCCATCCTGAGCCCTCTAGACATTACTCTGGAATCCAGTAACTTTCAAGAACTACTCTATCATTGGAGACATGTGAGCATGTGGGTCGTGTGCACATGTGGATGGATGTTTATATGTTGTGGGCATGCGTGTGCATGTGGATGCCATAAGACCACCTCAAGGGCCATCCTTAGGAATGACTTCCACCTATTTGAGACATGGTCTCTTTTTATTCATTGCCTGAATGCTCACCATTTAAAAGCTGGACTTGCTGACCAGCAAGCTTCTCGGCTTCATCTGTCTTTGCTTCCCCAGTGCTTGGATAAAGGCTTCGGTCACTCTCCCTGGTATTTTATGTTCTTATCATTCATGGAACTCAGGTCCTTTTGCTTGAGAGACAATCATTTTCTCAAGTGTGCTATCTCTCAAGTACTGATACTGATTGTAGTAATATAGTACTTATAAAGATAAATATTTATCATAACTCCTTGTAAATGATTAGTTCATCCAGCATAATAGCCACTAGTTAGAAGTTGGAGGGATGTTTATATCTTATTCATTACCAAATCCTGGATAGACAATATAAGAAAAGAAGTGATGATGACCAAGATTATCAAAGTAAAACTGAATTGCTTTAGAACATTGTCTCAGGGGCAGAGGACATGAATTCTGGATTATTCCATGCCAGGCTATAAGGTGGTTAAAAAGATACTGTGTATTGACAAAGTTTGTTCTTGGTTAACAAAATTAGGGTATAAATTATTTCAACATGTTATAGCTATCAATTTTATATTTTGCAAAAATCTGTGATAAAGATATTTTAAAATTACTATGTATTTTTTAAACCACTTAATTCCAAATTTCTCATAATCTGAAGATTTTTTTTGACTGATAAGCAAACTGCTTAAAATCTGTTACTGTGTGATCAGGCAAATCACTGCATATGGATAAAAACCATGCAGTATTACAGCCATGTGTATGAGTATTCTACTAAAATATCACATTTCTATGTTAAAAAAGGAATGCTCAAATGTCTGTAAAAGTAATTTTACAAACGCATCATATTTTCACTTTGCTACGTGGAAAAAATAACTAGGTAGAAAATTGGAACTCTGCATAGTAATACTCTATATGTAAATTTTTGAACAAAATAGTTATTGATAATTATTCCAAATCTGTGTAGTCATTGGTGTAAGAGATCTATGTGTAATGTACTACTGTGAAACAAGAACCAAGTTTTTCCATTTGAGTTTATAAAAATACAGAAGAAAAAATCAGAACAGAAATAAAATAAACAATGGTATGTAACCAGAGAGCTACAACTGAAAGTCAAGGTTTCTTTCAATGTCTGAAGCAGTATTTAAACTATTTTTGTGAGACTTGTTAAAGTTATAATCACTTTTATCCAACCTGGATATAATCTGAGATTCAAGAGTCACTGAGAGGTTATTTAACCCATACCAATGTAAAAATATCCCCAATATTGTGAAGTAAAGTTAAAATATTTTAAGGTGGTTTAAATATAAAAAGAACAGAACACAAAAAATTGATACAGGGAAGCCCTTCATTGTATGCACACGCGATCTTACTGTCAGGAGAGAAAATATGCCATTTCAACTATTCCTAATAATATTCTCATTTAGTGGATTTAACTCAGCACCTTCATATTATTGGAGCATGATTTTTGCAGTATAATACAAAATGATTTGAGGTTAGATTTGGGTAGAAAATAGCCAGGGTCCATTTGGCTGCTACTTTTCTTGGAAGAGAAAAAAAATAAAAGCTTTATCTTAATTAAAGTTTAATTAAGGATCACGTTTGGCAGTACTTTTCACACCGATCTACACCAGCAGATTTTCTAGGGCTTAACTTTATCGTGCAGAAAATCCTCTTTTATTACTCCCAACCTGTTGTAAAAGCTGTTGGCACTGAGCAGTGGTTGCTTCATTCAGAAGCCTTGTTTGCCACTGGAAATATCCCAAGTCTCCAGAGATAGCACCACAGTGGTTCAATTTAATATCTGTCCTATCACTACAAGACGCCAGCTCATTATTAATGATACTATTCATTAATTTCTTGTTGGGCTGATGTTGTTATTTATTAAAATATTAAAGAATGCCCGGGGGACACATGCATAATGAGGGATACCTCAGTTTCATGAGCTGAAGGAATGAAGGAACACGCTGTGGGTTTGCCCACCCTGCTTTCTGCTATTTCTCTCTCATTAGTCCTGCAACATCTCTGAGTGACACTGTAAATTCATTCTGTGCTCTGTCCAATCCAAGCTCCATACAAATGCAAGGCCCTTTTTTTTGAAATGAGTCAGTCCTATGCAAAATGAACTGACTACTGTCTAACTCATCTAATCTGACAATATTTGGGGAAAAGAACTCAATTGCTTGAATTTATATGGGAAATGAATAAAAGCTGATCCATCTCTTTTGCTTTTTAGTCTTGTATTTTGGAAATTTTCACCAGAATATATTCTCGTTTTCACAACCTGTCACCTTAGTTAACTAAATCCCAGCATGACATTTAAACATGTGATCGTCATATTTAAAAAAAGCCTAAACAAGCAGTTTGTACATGGCAGTGGTCATTTGATGTGTGTTTGCACATGCATTCAGGTGCAGCCTACAGACATTCTGAGGATGCTGATGGATTTGCTCACTCTTTTCATACATGGGTCTTTGAAGATGTCTTTGGAGCATGCTCAAATGTGTATGGCAAAATAACAGGAAATTAGTGAGATGTTACAACCATTTTCTCCTACTTGGGGAATAGATAATGCTAAACTACTTTTATTGGAGAATAATAATGATCTTTTTCATCATCTTGCATGTCACTTAATGTACAGAATGAATCTGCTTAACAATTCAGGTGACATCTGAAGGAGAAGTTTTAATTTGGTCTATATGGTTGCTATTTTCTCTCCTGTGCAAATAATTACTTTGGTGAAGAAATACCACACTGTTTTGAAGGGATTAACTGGGCATAATTGCAGCCTGTTTTGATCCCTCTTTTAATGATGGCTTCTTTCAATCTATATCTGGAAGTGCAGCTTTGTGGGGAGAGTTTAAAAGCTTTTATACATGCCTATGCAGCTGTATATTGTGAATTTTATGTACTTTGTCTCCCAAGAAAAAATATAACTGAAAATCTTAAAGGTACATGTTGCAAAGCTTAACCTACTTTGGCTTAAATGAATGAACTGTAGTCACTTTAATACCTTCCAATTGGTTATATTTTCATATATAGCTCTCCTGGAATATGTTCTATTAAAATGACATTTATAGCATATTTTGAAACACTGACACAGTTAATAAAATAATTTACCTAACTAGTATATTGGTTTAGAAGATTTATTTGTAGAAATGAAGTATAATAAATAGTCTGTAAAATATGTCACTTATTTGAATGTATAGCTTTTCAATTACTAATGAATTGATTTCAGTATTTTAATATATTCATTTTTCAAAAGTGGCTTAGAAAGATACTAGAATTTAGGCTCTATTTTTCACATATCCTTATTATGATTTCATGTTTTCTTCCTAATTTGATTTACTATATTAGTTGTAATCAAGAGGGGCATGGGAGTTTATTTACTTCAAAGCAACTAGAATCATAAGGAATTAATTGTGTGTTAAGGTCTTATGATAACATTTTGATAATGTTTTAATATTACTTCAATAATGAAAACAATTATTTCCCTAGGTTTGTACAAATATATTTACAAAAATTTGTTCACATGTATTCATATATATTAGAGACAAAAAGGTGAATATTGAGAGGGACAATGATCAAATTTTAACAAAATCAAGCAAATGAAAAAAATAAATGTTTTTAGTTAAAAATATCATTCTTTAAAATCTGCAAATGCCTTCTTTGAAAGAATGTTTTATGTCAAGTTAAATGACAACAACATGGAAAAAATGTTTATCATAAACTTTTTGGAGATGGGCTGCATTCTTTTTGGAAATAAATATTCTGATATTATGATACTTGTTTAGAGCCACTGGAGAGAAAGTAAGAGAAAAAAAGCCTTAGGTAAGGGAAGAATCTTTAGTGTGATAGTAGGGCTGAGGGGTAGACACACATAAGGAAAGAGAAAAAAATATTATTTTCCCTTAGAGTAGTGATATGAAAGTGTGTTAGAAAGAGTGGCTGAAGATGGCTATGCCTATATCTCTCCTTTCACGGTCAATAAAATCTACTTTATGACCAAATGCTTGACGTGTGGAGATTTGGGAATCTTATTTTTAGATGAAGGTGTAGCATTATCTGAATATGTGGGAATGCTGACATATAAAATTTCATAACATTGGGGGTCAACACAAATCAGTTTCTTTCATGAAAACCCTCTCCATGAACAAGATGATATAAAAATTCCTGCAGGTTTTATTGCAGGGATCCAATCCCAACAGGATAAAGTAGTGAAAAACATATTAAGAGCTTCAATGGTATACCAATTTACACACTAGTTGATATAATTTATATCTATTTATTGTATGTTTTTATTTTGGAGTATTTATTGAAATTTTCTTACTTGTATATAATTGATGATGATCATATTCAAGCCCCCTTGCCCTTTTATTCCCCTCCCCTTCCTTCTCCCAATTAATCCCCTTTTAATTTTCATGTCTGTTCTTTTATCTTCAGGTCTTGTGCAGGTAGACACAGCTGCTGCATGCTGACCAATGCAACAGCCAGAAGATAGTATTTTATCAAATTCATTTCCATCCACCAGCTCTTACAGTCTTCTTACAATCTTCTTGTGGGAGGTGATGTTGATGTCCCAATTCAGAGCTGAACACTCACCACTTACTACCAGAACTTTGGCCAGTTAAATGTCTCTGCATTAACCATCACTCACTACAAAAGAAGCTTCTTTGACCAAGGCCAAGAGCAGCTAAGCTATGGCTATGAACATAAATATTTAGAAGGCAGTTTGACTACATATTCAAACACAAGTGATAGATTCTGCTCACCCCTGTCTGATTTCTCCAGCATTTGACTATGTTAATAGTGCCAAGCATGTCTTCCTTCTCCCTGTATTGATTTGGGGGTCTTTGGCATCTCCCTGAATATTGATTTATAGGAAGGTATCTCACACGTGACATTGTTTAGTAGCTTTTGGCTTCTGGTAGCATCATTATTATCTATCACATTTACTATGCAGGTTGTTTATATTCTCATAACTATAACTAGAAGATAACAAACGAGTCTAGAAGATCATAGATGAAGGTACATACACACACACACAGAAACAGTCACACACAGTAAACACACACACACACACACACACACACACACACACAGAAACACATTTTCTAATAGCTCAATTCCAGGATGTGTTGACTAAATGATGCCATGTGTGAGACACCTCCCTATGATTATTCAGGGAGTTGCAGAGGCCACCAATACAGCACAGGCTACTGCCATTACTCTTGGTTAATAAGACTATTGAACAAGGTTCCAGGACACAGAAAAATCAAGGTAAAACTATGATAAAAAATTAGTTAGACAAAAATTTCCTTATGTTGATATTACAGACAAGTACTTTGCTTAGACTGACCAGTGATTTACCTTAGATTCTTAGATCATTTTGATTCCTTCTTATGAGGAAGTATTCATTTCTTGCACTGTATAATTAAACTTTAGAACATTTAAGAAATATAGCATTATATCATAAGAAAAGTATCTTCTTAGTATATTATCACTAAATGACCATACATAGACTCTAAGACATCTTAGAGTCAAGAACTTAAAATGTGAAATATGACAGGATCTCTTTTGTAATTTGACTTTAGCCCTTAGAATTAAGAAATGTTAAAAGATACTATTTCTTCAAATGAATTGGTGAATATTTTTATAGAATCAATGTAAATATCTGAAGTTAACATACACTTACACTAATTGACCATTCCTTCCATGTCAATTATTTAACATTTTCAGTGGAATGGAAAGAGCACAGATCAAATTGTCAGCTTACTTTTTATTTCTTTTTGTCATACTTAGAACTGGAACTTGGAAAACAACAATAATTGTTTTATGAACTTTCAAGGAGCAGAGGATATAGAATGAAGTCATACTCCTGTGATTTGAAAAGATGTGCTCTACTATAATCATAATGAAAGTAACACTTTATAAATAATTAATTACCCGAGGAAAAGGAGTCTTCTTAAAAATGATGTATGCATGTATACTTAAGCTCATATACATATAGAAGGATTATTTAAATTTTCATATACAAATTTAAAGGATGTTTCCTGGACTCAGTGAACAATTTTTTGTGCATGATAGCCATTCAATTTATTATCTTACCTGTCCATATGTTCAACTAAGAACTATCATTGTTTTAAGAGTCTCTTATAAGAATGGACAGAATTGGGAAGAAAAATTATTTATATAAAGCATGTCAGAACTTCAGACAGTACAAAACCATGTATGTTCATGCATATGTGCTTATGATGGTTCAGATTATAACTTTATAATAAAATAAGTAATATTTTATTATATTATTCATAGTAAAATATAATAATTATAAGTTATAAATAATATAAATAATAAAATATAATAATATATGATATATAGTATAATATACAATATATAATATAATAATATATAATAATGTATATATATAATATAATAATGTATCATATATGATATATAATATGTAATAAAATAAATATTTTATAATAAATACAGATCATAATTTTGATAAAGTTAGTAAAAATAACTAATAAAATTATAAAATCATACTCCAACAATATTTACCTGATGAAACAGAATTTTTAGCTCATATTCAAAATTATATGACAGAAAAATTCAGGAATATGGAACCTGTATAATGGATAGGGGAAAGATATTTGATAGAATATAAATGTATGCTACATGTCTAATCAGTACAAAATTATTTGTAGTAACTAATGTAAACACATTGTGCAAAATGGAGAAAACACGGAAAACTTCAGGAGAGTATTAGAATTTTGACAAATACGTGGACATTCTAGAAAAGAATTAAATATGCAAATGTATTAATTGAGCAGGATTCCACCAACTGATCGCTGTTGAATAAAATGCTTTGTAAACTAAAAAAAAATCAAGTTAACTAAAAAAGTATATATAAAGATATGTATAAGGAGATAAAAGAACTAGATCATACTGGACATTGTAATATCTTATATAAAAGTGGTAACCCCAAAGGACAATAAAGAAACAACAAGGTAGAAAGCAATATTGAAAATAAAATTATCAGGAATGTCTTCAAAACTAACAAAACATAACCAACCTTCATGGACAAGAAGCTTGGCAAACTCTAAATATGGTCAGCCCAAAGAAATCCACCCTTAAGTTTCTTATGTGAAATTGCTAAAATCCAAAGGAAAACTGAGTAGAAAGTCAGACTATTCAGAGAGCAGTCATGACTGAAAGGTTTATTTCCTGTGAGTATGTGTGTTGAACGTGTGTGTGTGTGTGTCTGAATGAAAGCATGTGTGTGTTTGTTGCTGTGGATTTGCACAAGCTAGTGCCGAGCTACAGGTCCAGCTCTGAGGGCTGTTTTCTAAACACAAACCATGGAAGGGAAAAATCAAGAGAATGCCAGCTCTGAAGTTCTGAGATAAATGATGGTTCTGGAAAACAGAACCACAATAAACACACTTTAAGAATGATTAAAACAGAGAATTAGTTGTTAGAAGACTCACATCATAGAACATAGTTAAGAAAAAATTCAATTGAAAGACAAAATGCAATAGAGAAATGGGGCTGGAGAGATGGCTCAGTGATTAGGCGCTTGACAGCTTTGCTTTGATTCTCCAGTGACCATCATGAAGCCATATGCACAAAGTGATGCCTGTGTTTGCAGTTCATTTGCCTCAGCAACAGGCCCTGGCATTCTCTCTCTTTATATGTCTCTGCCTCAAAATAAATTAATAAAAATATTTTTATAAAAATATAATAAAAAAAGCCTGAGACTTTATGAACAGAGAGTAAATATTTAGGTGAATACAACAGATCTTTTAGGAACTTTGAAAAAAAAACACTTTAAAGCACACCCTCAAAGTATGATGCAATTTAATACATATAATATTTATCAAGAGAAGTACAATACAGCACCAAAAACAGGAAATGGAAGCAATGAAAGGAAATGGAAGCGTGTTCTTAAAGTCTTACATTATTCATAAAGTAATATAATACTAATTTGATGAAGTCTCCAGTGAAAGATGAACACACAATTAACACAGAGTTGTAACTAAAAAGCCAGTGGAGGATTTAAAATGGAATTCTGAAAAGATTAACCCCATTAACCTGGTTAAGCCACACGAAAGAAGAAACAGATTAGCAAACAGAAACAAACACCGGAAAATATTTTTGCAAACCAATATTACACATCCTAATGTTTTAATAAAAATTCCAGTTTGAAGAATTTGTCAGGCAGTATAAAAAGACACAGGTATAATATGCATATATTTTGATTTGAAATTAAAAAGTGGCTGACAAACCTGTATTTTTCCATATTAATAGTGAGAATTATGAGAGAATATCAGAGATATGTCAGAGTGGCTTGTGTTTTAATAGGTTTCATGCAACTAATATGCCAACTCCAAGTAGGTGAGCGCAAAACAGGTGAAAACAAATCAAAACAGACAAACCTGCAGTGACAGCTGCATGTCACTAACATTTCTCCCAGTAACTTTGAGAGTATGTGGACAACATTTTCAGGGCTGTGATTCGAAGGAAAGATGCCCCCATAGGCTCCATTGTTTGAATACATGGTCACCAGATGATGATCAATAGTGTTGGGGAAGGTTTGGAACTAGGAGATGAAGCCTTTGTGGAGGACACTGGTCATGGGGGCCAGCCAAGAGGGTTTACAGCTTGACCCCATTTCCTCTGCTTCCAGGCTATAGATGTGATGCCTGAATCTCCACAACTGCAGAGCCTTCACTGATAGGAAACTCTAAGCCAAAAATAAAGCCTTACCTTCTGTAAGTTGCTTCTGGCCAGATATGTGTTCACATCGGCAAGAAAGAAATTCATTCAACTCTATTATAATATTAGAAAATGAAGTGCTGAGTAGCGGGCATGTTGGTTCCCACCTGTTCTCCCAGCACTCTATAAACTGAGGCAATATGCTGGAGATCCAAGCTCCAAGTCAGACCCCTCCCTGCCTCAAAGACCAAACAAAAGAGGGGGACACATGTGCTGTAGTATTGCTGGGCTGCAGTTGATAGTCAGGGAGAGCTTTATGGGGAGAGGGACATTTCCTTTGATCTAGGGGGAAGTATTAAATAGATACCTTTTGGGGCACGGGTAATAAAATGGTAATCCAAGATGTGTGAATGAGCTTTCCCAGTTGACTGAGTTAGAGGGTGAGAGGGATTCGCAGAAATTAAAATGGTGTCATTGATGTCAGAGATATGTATCATGATTTCTTTTTTTTAATGGGAGCTGATAAAGAACATTTCTAAAGCTAAATAATCATTTTCTAAAGCTAAATCATCATTTCTAAAGCTAAAGCTAGAAGAAACACACTTGGAGACTGAAGGCTACTCCTCCTTACTACAAAGAGTCCCAACATAAGCTCCCAAATGTTCAGATTTAGTTTTTAGGTGTAACTTTCCATTGAAAGCAATTTGGGGGAGCTGTTTTTAAAAATGACCATTAGCTTCTGAGTAGGTTGTTTCTTCATTATTTCAGTATGAATTCTACATGGCATTCAGAGAAGGTTTCCAGGATCGCGCTCTTTAAAACCTGAAGTATAGCTGTGAAACATTTGCTGAGGGTGAATGTGTACTCCAGTGCCAATGAGGTAGTTTGTAATTTCACATTAAGAACCACTGGCTGCAAGCTGAAGAGATTGCTAATGCTTTTTGACCCAAGTTTGTTTTGCTATGAAAAATATGGAGGAACTAGTTTAACCAGAGAAAGAAAAAAAAGTGATTATTATAATTGAATGCTTTTGAACTAGTATTGTTAAGGTCTCAGGGAATCTGTTGTGAGGGTTAATAACACTTGGAGAGGGGAAATTTTTTATAACTCAACAATCTGCAGGACTGTGAAAGGTTTCCAAGAGTAATTTTCTTGAAGTTAAAGTTAGGGTTATTAATGTTCACTTAACAGATAAAATTTATACAGTTTTCTGGGACTATGATAAGATCCCTTTTATAAAACCAGGACACAAAGCTGGAGGGCCCTGAACAAGACTAGAACACTTCCAGATTTATCCCTTCACCTGGAGATGAAGCTCAGCGTTACAGAAGGAACCCTTCTGGGTTCTGGACTTAGCTTGCCATCTTTTTTCTTTGCAAATAGATTTTGATGAGAGCCTATGAAACTCAGTAAAGCAAAATGTTGGGGTTGGGGAGATTGTTCAGCAGTTAAGGCGCTTGCCTGCAAAACCTAATGATCAGAGATGGATTCCCCATTACACATAAAGCCAGATGCACAAAGTGGCCCATACATTTGGTGTTCATTTGCAGCCGCTGGAGGTATCTGTCTCTTCTCTCTCTCTCTCTCTCTCTCTCTCTCTCTCTCTCTCTCTCTCTCTCTCTCTCTCTCTCTCACACACACACACACACACACACACACACACACTCTGTTTGCAAATAAGTATATAAATAAAATTTTTAAAAATTAAAAATCCAAATGTTACTGCTAACTGTGCTCTTGCTTTTAGCCTAATTTGTTTTCTCCAAGATTTAATGTTGATTTTTAGAGAAATATCTGGAGTACATATTTTTGAAAGTATTTTCATGAAGCCTGACTTGAATCTTTAAAATATGTTTATTTTTTAATTTAAACTTAAATACTTCTGTGGTAAAATAGTATAATGAATAATACAGAAGACATATATTTGAATTAGCTGAATTTTAAGGTTTTCTACGTCTCACAGCATATTTTATCATTGGATATTGATTGTACCAAATAATGTGTTTTATTATAACATTTTCACATATCAATATAAGGTACTTGATATCTTCCCCCCTGTTAGCCACAATTCTCCTTCTTGCCAATGTTCTCCTATCTATTCTCTGATGATTTTAATTCACCTTCTACTTTTATTTCCTTTTGAAAAAAAATTCTAACCAGGCTTGGTGGCACACACCTTTAATCCCAACATGAAGGAGGCAGAGGTAGGAGGATTGCCGTGAGTTCAAGGCCACCCTGAGACTACATAGTGAATTCCAGGTCAGCCTGGACTAGAGAGAGACCCTACCTCAAAAAACCAAAAAAAAATTCTATATATGACCAATAAAATGTAATGCGTGTTTTTCTGAGTTTGGCTTACTTCATTTAACAGGATCATTTCCAGTTCCTTCCATTGCCATGCTAAAGATGTGATTTTATTAAATCTTCTTAATGGCTGAATGCTTAAACAATACTCATCTACATTAATTGTCAAACTAAACAAAGACTAATGTGGACAGATCCTTATAGCATCATTTTAAGCAGGTGATGTGTTTTTCATCAGCTGATCTCTGACAAGTAGCACACAGTCCTAAATCAGGTTAATCAAACTCCAACAATATTCTATAATAAAACAAATGAAACTCCAACAATATTCTATAATAAAACAATTCTAATAGATAAATATTTAATCATTCCCTTTTTTAAAATGTAGGTATATTTTACATACAGAAACATTCATCCATTTTAGTGTGTAACATTGTGGCGTGGACAAGCAGTTTTTTTTTTATAGTCATAAGTATGTACAGAATTAGAAGAGCTTTATCTCTGTGCACACATGTCTCTTTCAGATGTTGCTTCTCATTCCAGGATCTAGCAACCAATGATGTGCTTTCCAGCCTCAGTGTTTTAACTTTTGTAGAATATTATGTAGATTGAGTCTATACAAGTCACAGTCATTTGATTCTTTTATAATACTTACATTTTTCTAATTTGAATTTTCTCAAAGTTAGGGAATTAAAGTTTGACATTCAAGTTTTTATGTGAACTTGGTTTTATTACAGTGGTTAAATTCTAGGCATAGGATGTTGTGGTGATGTGAATTGTGTTCCCCATAAACTCATATGTTTTGAGTATTTTTGTCCCAGCTGATGGTAGTTCATGAGGTGGGGTCCTGCTGGAGAAGGTATGTTATTGATGGTGGGCTTATGGGAGGTCTACCCAGTTTGCCCTGGCTAGAACCTGGCTACCTCTCCTGCTGGTGTTGTACCTGTTGTGGCAGAGGTGATGTCCATTTTCTACTTATGCCATCATTTCCCCTTCCACCATGGACTGTAAGCCAAAGGAAACAGGTTCCTCCTGTTAGCTGCTTTTGGTTGAGTCGTCTTTGTGCCAGCAACAAGAAGGTTACCACAGCAAAAATTGGTAAGGAGAAGTATAGTTATTTCTGTTAGAAAGCTGGCTGTGAGGCTTTGGGGCTTCTGGGACTTATTTGTAGGAGGAATGTGAAAGGGCTTGAAACCTTGGTCTATGAGACAACTTACAGTGCTGAAGGAAGAATTTTATCCACCATTCTGGTCAGGGTGTTGAGAGATCTAAATGTAGTAAGAACTGTGGATTGTGAGGTTTAGCTTTTTCAAGGAAGAAAGAGCTTTATGTGCATCTTATGTGAGAAGCTGACTGTATTCTTCTTATATTCTGAGAAATTGTGCAAAGTTTCATTGCATAGTATTAGACTGGTGTGAGCAGAGGAATATGGCACTGAAAGAAATAAAAATTTCAGGCTGGAGAAAGCATGAATTCAGCTGCAAATGATTTACAGATCACCACCATTGAGACTGTGCCAGCAGTTCTGCATTGGGAAAGCAGGGAAAATACTGACTCTTGAAAGTAAGGGGTCTGACTGCTGAATTTTTTTCAGTTCTTCAGTTAGACTTGTTCCCCTCTGGATTAACAAATTTGGTGGCCACCTGGTACTATACTATGGAGCATTTCAAATGATGGAAAGAGAGTATTGTTGTATTTACAATGTGGTTTTGTTCTGTTGGAACTGTCCACTGAGCAATATGAATCAGGCTTGTTGGATTCCCTGCATAGAGGCTTTATGGAACTATGGCATGGATGGATCATGTTTGCAGTATAGAGCTGAGGATATTGTGGAGATACTAGGGCTATGTGATGGCTGCCAAACAGCTGCAGGCTCAGGATGGAGTTTTCCCCAAGCTGTGAGCATCCCAGCTGGAGTAGTGGAATTGGAACACCAGAGACTTTTTCACTGGTTAGAGATGTCAGACTTGGAGCTTTGATTTGATGCTTGCTCTGTTTATTTTAGAATTTGTATCAGTCAATCTTTCCTTGCTATGCCTAATGAAGTGTGAATGGTTATTCTGTGCCACTATGTTCTTTTGGTTTTACAGCTCACAGTTATGAGATCTTGTTCTATAAGGGTGTTTGAATTATGTTGGGATTGATAAAAATTTGGGGGACTTTTAATGTTCTGCTGAAAACATTATAGTCAGCTTATGAGGGCCAGGGAAAAAATGTGGTGGTTTTAATTAAGTGACCCTCCATAAGCTCATGTGGATCACAGCTGATGGCAATTTGGGAGGTGTGGTCTTGTTGGAGGAGGTGTGTTCTTGTCGGTGGCCCTATTAACATTATAGCCAGCTTTCCCTAGCTAGAATTTAGCTCACTCTCTTGCTGAGGATGTTTGCCAACTGTTGTGGGAGAGAGGATGTCCAGCTTCTGGTCATGCCACCCTTTCCCCTGCTATCATGGAACTTCCTCCTAAAACTGTAATATGAAAAAGAAAATACTGTCCTGCCATCAAGTGCTTTGGGTTGGGTGATTTGTGATCAGCTAGTTTAAATATCCATCAATGATCAGTTCAAGCTCTGTGTCTTTAAATTATAAGGTCTTCTATTTTGCCCCCAATAAATATTTGAAACTTTTTAAAATTGGTGAAATGCTAATTAAAACTACTTTCAGATTACATTTTAACACAGTCAGAAGGACTAATAGCAATATAACAAATGACAGGGCCTGGGGATACAGCTTAGCTGGCACAGTGATTGATGCACAAGACCCCGGGAATGATGGCCAGCACCATAGAAAACTGTGTATAATAGTGCATGCCTATAACCCTAACAGTTAGGAGCATCAGAAGTTCTAGGTCAACCATGACAACATTGTGTGTTCAAGGCCAGTCTGTGCTACATATTTCAATAAACACACACACAGAGTAAAATAACAAATGTTGACAAGCTAAGGGAAACAAGGAGCCTTTATTCATTGCTGATTGGATGTAAACTGGTGGTGCCACTGTGGAAATCAGTATATGAAAAAAAAAAACTGAAATACAACTACCATGTGATCCAGCTATAACACTCCTAGGTAAATACCCAAAGAACTCTAAGACTTACCACAGAGATATTTGCACATCCAGGTTTATTGATGTACTATTTACAATAAATAAGAAATGGAACTGGCCTAGATATTCATCAATGGACAGAAAAAGAAAATCTGTACATATACACAACAGAATTTTATTCAGCTATAAAGAAAACTGAAGTCATGGCATTTGAAGGAAAATGGGAAGAACTGGAATTATTTATGTTGAGATAAGCCAGGCTCAGTAAGACAAATACTACATTTTTCTCACATGCGGTTTTAATTCGCATATTTGTGTGTGAGGGTATGTCATAAACTAGGAATGGAGTCCTGAAAAGGGAAGAAAAGATTTTAAGGGGGAGAGAGGATAGTAATGGAATACATTTGATAGGCAAGCACAACACCTTTGGGGGGACTTCTGGGAAAAGGAAGGGGACCAGCATAGGGAGGGCAGAAGGAGGGAGTGTATCAGAAGGGAATGGAAGAATTACAACAAATGCCACAGTGAAACCTGTTACTCTACATATCAACTTAAAAACTAAAAAAAATGAGGGGAAGATTTGAAGAGACATTTCATCTCAGAAAATACACAGAGCAAAATAAGTACATGCAAAGAAATTTAACATTATTCCTCATGAGGCAAATGTTGCTTAAATCACGAGGGTCTGGAGAAATGGCTCTGTCAGTGAAGCGCTTGCCATATAAGCGTGAAGACTTGCTTTCAGCTCCTGAGCACCTTGTAAACAGGTAGGTGTGGCAGCACTCGGCTGGTCTCTAAAGGGGCCATTTCACAATTCCTATTAGCAATGCCTAAAGATTCCCTCTGCTCCACAGTCTCACCACACATTCTCAGGTGGGCTTTGGTATTTCATCACTACTGTTACTGCTATTGGTATTTAAATAGTAGTAATATTATGAGTTTGGGATGGCACATTCACTACCTAATGGCAAGGGCTCTCCTCCTCAGTTGTATTCTTAGCCCCAGCATCTCTAGATGCTGCAATAAAGATCAGACATTTGCATCACATTTTGTGTCCAGCTTTACATGGGTGGCTGGGGAACTGAACCTGGACCATCATGTTTTGGTATGTGATTTTGTTAATGTGTTTTTAAATTCAATTTTCAAGAATTTTAATGAAAAAATTTGCATCTATTTTTATTACAGTGTTAGGTCTACAGCCTTATTTTTCTCTGTGTTATGCTTGTTGAATTTTGGTGTCAGAATAATATGGGCTTCATTGAATGAACTTTGGGAGTGTCCCTTTACTTTATGAACCATCTTAAGAAATGATGTTATCTCTCTTTAAAGGCTTTGTAGTATTCAGAAGTGATTCCATCTGGTCTTGGTGAGTCCTTTGTTGGAAATCTTTTTATTTGTTCTTCAAATTGTTTCTATATTCTTTATTTAATTTTTTTCTAGGTCATATGCATGTAGTAATTTACTCATTTCTTCTAGATTTTCCAATTTATTTGGAATATAAGCTTTTAAACTACTTCTAAATGATTCTTTGTATTTCCTTGGTTTCTGTAATAACCTCTCATTTTTATTTGAAATTTTCTTAATTTGGATCTTCTCTTTCTTTCTTATTAGTTTGGCTAGGGGTTTATCAATATTACTTATTTTTATCAACATTTGTTTGATTGATTCTATGTATTATTCTTTAGTTTCCATTTGATTAATCTTTGCTCTAATTTTTATCATTTTTGGTGTCTAGTGCTTTTGTATTTGTATTCTTGTTTTTCTAGGAACTTGAGGTGTATTGTTATTTATATGAAATCATTCTCATTTTTTAAAATATAAGTGCTATGGCCATAAATTTACTCATAGAACTTTTTTAGTTGTATCTCTAAAGTTCTAGGAACTTTCAAATCTTCTCCTTGAATTCAAGGGCTTTCAAGAGTGTATAATTTCCTATTTATTCTAGTATGTTCTGTAGTTTTTCTTGCTACTGAATTCTAGTTTTATTACACTATGGTCTGATTAGATACTAGGGTTTATTCAGATTGTCTTGTATTTGATGAGACTTGGTCTATTCTAGGCAAGATTTCTCACAGCAATGTGTATTCTGGTCAAATTACATTATGTTCAAGTATGAAAACTTTCAACCCAATACAAAAAGAAAAATTGATTTAATATGATTTTAAGAACTACAGTTGCCTTTATAAATGTTAAATGCTATTATTTCTTATGGAACAAATATACCGACATAATTCTGAATTCCTTTGAAATTTGTTTCAATTACCATTTCTTTGAGTTATAAATTTTGTGGAGTTCAATATTGCCTCTTGAATTTCAGGTACTGTAAAAGCAGTGGAAAACTGGGGATACTATTTTGAATATTTTAGCAGATGGAAATCTATTGAGTTGCAGGTTATGTTAACATTATAAAATTTTGTAGTAGATAATGAACACATTATTCACTTTCAGAATGATATTTTTTTTAAAAAATTTAGTTACTAATACCCAGGATGCAAGATATTATGTGTTCCTGAGTCTTTCAATTAAAAAATGAGACTTCAGTCTTTCATTTCCATAAAGAAAAACTTCCAAATAATAATCATTCTACATTATCTGAAGGCTTGGACTTAACAAAATGAATCTTGTTTTCTGTATTAACTTGCTATTTGCATCTTAGATGTGAGGATTTTTGGCCCAGGATCATATGGTTTCATTTGCCTGGAGACTATCTGATGAAGAGCTTGAGGTCTTCCTGCCAGAGTTGGAACCAATTCCCCAGAGCTTAGCATAACTGAGTACAAAAGAGATCCAGAAACTGTATGATGCATGATGTCTTCCGAGCAGGTTCTTCCACATGCATGCATTAAAGGAACATTCTCTTATTAAACACTTTGTGCAAACCACAGTTTGGGTTAGACATTGAGTGCCTGGCTAGATCCCCTTACTCTTAGGGACAGTCATTTTTCTAACTGTTGTATAGGTTGGTTGTTAAGAGCTTGGCACTGCCTCTCCTTTTCCCCAGAGAATGACCCTCATTCATTAAACAGGAACTATCTGATCTTAGAGGTAACACCCCTCCCTACTGCACACACATCTAATCCAGACAACATATAGGCCAGTGCAAGGTGAAAAGGTAGAATCCTTTACCTTCTATCTTCAGGATCATGGCTAATGCTCCTATAATAAAAGACAATTTAATGAGAGAAAAGTATCACAAATTTAACTACAGATACTTCAGAAATGAAGACCCACAGAAACAACTTATTTTTATGTTTGGTTAGAGTGAACAGAGGGGTGAGAAAAACATATTGGTCAGTGTTTTCTAGAGACCCAATTGGGATTTGTTCATTTATTTATTATTTATTTATTATCTTCTGCAATTGGAGTCTGCATATTCCCACAATGGCTGATGTCCCAGTGCTAAGTCTGGATACCCTTTGGAGAGTTGCTGCTGCTAACCTGCATTAAAAGGTTGAAAGCTAGAATCCAATGTCCATGGTTAATGGCATCAGTGAAGACACACTTACTCTGGAAGAATTGAGCCTATACACACACTACTGTCTTCTTCATGGCTTTCTTCCATCCAGGTCCCCAAAGTTTTGGATAGTGCAGACCACAGTTTGAGTGGGTCTCCCCGGCACACCCAGTCACATTCACCCTTGTTATTTCTACCTCAGTGGTGTCTGATCACATCCTCACAGACATCCCAGAAGTGAGCTTTACTAAACTTGGTATCTCTTGATCCAGTCATATCCAAAAGTTTGCTCTACTAATCTAGGGATCTCTTGATTCAATCCAGCTAAAAATCAAGATTAACCAGCACAGGAAGCAAAGGTCAGATTGTTTGTGACCTTTCTGTACAGCATTCACTCTTCTCAGGTATGGGGCTGAGGTCTTTTGGAATAAAGCCATTAAGATTATTATGGCATTTATCAGGCAAAATAGATTAGATAATTACTTTATGACCAACACAGAGTAATATTTCAGTTTCTACATGGTGCCTTCAGGAAGAATCATAGTTTCTTTGAATTTCTTCCGTGTGTGGCAAAAAGGCTGAGAGTAGAGAGAGACTAAGGCCCTTCCAACATCCTTCCTTTGAAAATAGTCAACACATCAATGCTTCATACCTTGGAGAGTGTGGAAAGATCGACCATTGGCAAACATGTATGAAACACATGCCTGCAAGGTTTAACAAACTTTGTGTTGCAACTCATCCTTTCAGGATGCTGTTTGGATGAGTGGGGGGGGAGGGAGAGGGAGAGAGAGAGGATATCTAACTAAAGACTATCTCCAAAAAAGACAATATTTTCTTCCTAAAATAATTTCTCAATAAAGTATTTGCACAAGAATGCATGTCTCACACTCTGTTGATGGGAAATCTGGTTTAAGATTAGTATATCTGAAGAAAAGTTATTTATTACTACCCACTAGAGGGTCCATAAGTTTTACATGTGAAATGTTACAAATATTATTTGTGTAATCCACACTTTTTGAAAATAAAAATTTTGCCTTAGTAACATTCTTTATCCTCCAATTTTAGGGTTCCTTAATATTGAAGGAAGTTTGCTTAAAGTATTAGATTATCTCTTTTTTTTCCCAAGGTAAGGTCTCACTCTAGTCCATTCATACCTGGTACTCTGTAATACCAGGCTGGCCGGGAACTCACAGTGCTCCTCCTACCTCTGCCTCCTAGGTGCTAGGGTTAAGAGTGTGCACTACCATACCCAGCCTAATTAGTCATTTAGAATAAAATATATAAGTTTGTATTTAAAACTTCTAGGATGCTGCTTCATAAGCCCAGGTTCTTTGAATTTGTAAAATGCCTTGCTAGTTGACTTTCCAAAGTGAGTTTCTTAGGATTGATTTCAGATATCAAAACAGAGCCATATTTTTTTTTAAAAATATGTGTGTGTGTGTCTGTCTGTCTGTCTCTTTGTGTGTGTGTGTGTGTGTGTGTGTGTGTGTGTGTGTGTGTGTGTGTGTGTGTGAATGTATATCAGCCACGGTACATGTGTGAGAGTCAGAAGACACCCTCAAGGTATATGATCTTCTTCCACCTTGAGATAGTGTCTCGCTCTTGCAAACAAACAACAATCAAGCTAGCTGTGAGCTTCACATTCTCCTGGCTCTGCTTCCCACTGTCATATGTGTTTTGAGATCATAAACTTAGGCATCACTTTGCATGTGGCTTTATGTGGGTGCTGGGTAGGATTGACCTTGAGTCTACAGGCTTTGCTTGACCACAAAGCCATCTCACCAGTCCCCAGAGCTGTATGCTATGGGTACTACTCTTGGTTGCTATACTCAGCTCCTCTCAGATATTCTAACCTTAGGACTTATATTTCTGAGTCTGTATTCGTGTTCCCTTTTTGTAATCTTGTCACTGAGAGGACTGTGGTCATGATTTGTCTGATACTATACAGTCAGAGACCACACTCATTGTCTAGTACAATTCTGTCATGAAAATGTCTTCGTTTAAATAATAAATGTGTCTTTGCTCTATCTACAATCAGATTCTATCCTCTTCCCAGCACTGAAGAAATGCCATGATGTGTGGTTGACTTCGCCAACAAGAATATCATTCTGTTATTTTGTGATCTCACTCTGTTCAAACTTCTCTGTCCTCTGGATACACTTCATTTCATCATAGGAATATATTGAGATTATTGTGCTAGGGGAAGAGTTAGCAATGTCTAAATTGATGGACTGTAAAATACGCAAATATATTTTCCCTTCTTATCTTAGTCCTAACATCTGCTTATCTATCACACTACCAATTCTTTCTTCTTTAGAGAAACAGAAAAGTTGTGCTTTTTTTCTCCTTTTGTGAAATTCTGGTTCTAAGATAGAATGGTGTGAGAGCATCACTACTCTTTGCCAAGTTGGATCAAAAATGGTGTGAAAATATCAGAAGTGTTGAATATAAAACAAACTTCTGGGGAAGAAATCAACAGTCAAAAAATAGGTCATTCACTTACAACTCAGGACTATAAAAGTAAATAATCAAGATTCAAAAATCTTGGCCAACTATGATAACCAGGGAAGATGTTTTAAGCATCTTAAAATAAATTTTTGCTCTCATGCAAGATGAAAATTAAATTCTTTTCATTTTTCCTATGCATTAAATCCCTTTATATTATTTTCTTCTGGATTTAAAACACAGAAGAAATGCATGGATTTCAAATCTTACAGTGATCTGCAGAACTCAATACCATAAGTGCTTCTTAAATGAGACACTTCTGTGCTGCCTGTTGAGCTCATTTTTCCCAAGGTTAGATATTTGGAGAATAAGAACCATTCCATTGAGTAATGCCCAATGGTCTCTTACATCCCAGGCTAGGAAAACAACATGGACCCTTTATTATATTTCTCTGCCTTGAAAAAATGTTTAGCATTGTTGATTTATAATTCAAAAAAGTACATATTTTCATCAAAGTGTAGATTTCTCCAGAAATTTCACATTGCCTATTTTTTTTGGCTGTATAGATGACTAGCAGAAAATGTTTTCAATATATTCATGTAGGAGTATATAGGTGAGTGACTACAGAAAATATTTCCTAATTCTTTTCCATAGTTTATTACTCATTTCAGAACTCTTACCCAGTACAATGACAAAGTTGCTAAAATTAAAAACTGTTTCTTAATGCCAAAATATGTTACAAGATTGAGAAAGTAATATTTGTCATCTAGTTTGGATGAGAAATAAAAATTAGTATTATAAGTATCCATGGAACACCATTGATTCTTAAATTAATCTTTATAAGCATTAAATCAAATACTAGCCTACCTAAGTGTAACAATGAACTAAAAATAATTACATCAGATTTGGCTATGATAAAATAAAGTAGTGAAATTAACCCATTACCCTCCAGTAAAAATTATATGTTCCAGAATATAACATAAAATTTAATGTATAAATATAATTTTCATTCATATTAAAATAATATATAATGAATTATACTTGTTATTTGCACAGTATATATTATATGAAATATATAATAAGTAAAATTATATATACAAATTTATATGTACATAATACATATGAACATTAGAAAGGATACAATATAGATAGCACTAGGAATATGCTTATGATTTCAATGCCCAGATATGGAGACTAATGTCCAAGACTATTGCTCAAGGAAACAGCACTGGAGAATCAAAATTTTTTAGAAGAAAACTACAGATATAAATGAGCTAATAATTTAGAAGTTAGTGTTAGGGTACATAAATTATTTTAATACTTAAAGAGACCATCTCAAAGAGTAAAAGTGAATAAAAATGTAAAACAATCATGAGTAAATTCCTTTGGGACAAGTCTTACCCAAGTTTATGAATGAAAGTCAAATTTTGAGTATGCAAAAGAAACCTGAGGGTATACCATAAAGGAAAGCAAAAATAGAAATGTCAAGAATTAGAGCAAGAGGCATCAGAAAAGTGAATCTGATTATTTCTGAAGTGAATGCATTTTCCATTTTTTAAATACATTAGTCTCTAGAAAGCATGAAATGTAAGATTACAGAGGTCAAAACCAACAAAGTCTTCTGCAATTGGGGTATTCCTAAAGACAAGGACACCTGCCAGATGTTGAAAGCAAAGATTCCCATGGGAATCAGTTACATGAGAATGGAGAACAGAGGTTTAAATTGCTGAAAACTTGGAGTAGAATCATATCTGCTTGTCAGAACCACAATGTCATAAGGCTTAGGAGATCATACAATTTATTGCCACTAAAATAAATTACTCAAATTATGCCAATATCACCCAAAAATCAATAGATATTCAAAACCAGATAATATTCATATTCAGGCAAACAGTTAACAACTAAGACAATTCAACAAAATCCTATTTAGTGTCAGTCAAGATCCTGAGATTACCAGAGAAAATCTCAAAGTATAAATTGTAAATATATGGAAATAAGAGAATAAAGCTACAATCAAATTTTTGGAGGCAAATGTCATCAATAATTGAAATATAAGCAGTATCAAGATAAAAATACAAAGTATGAAAAGCAACATCTTTTAGGATTAAAAATTACAAATGAAATTTAAAAAATTATAATTAGAGAAAAATAGGATAGTCACCATTACATGATGGAAATAGCTCCCCCCCCCCCAAAAAAAAAGGTCAACATTTTAAGATAGATCAATGCATATTTTTCAATCTAAACCCAAGAGGAAATTGATCTGGAAAATGCATAGAAAATTCAAGCCTTGTGGTCTGACATGATGCAGCCTAACATGCATGCAATTTAAATCCCAGGAGAGAAGTAAGAGAAAGTTACAGAAAAAAAAATGCATAAAAGGATGTAAAATAATACTAAATTTGACGGAAATTGTAAGTTTAAGGATTCAACTGTTTAGAGAATCCCACAGAAGATTCAAAACCACAAAATCCAGTTCTGGATACAAGAAAATTAAATTACAAAATTTCAATGTCAAAAGAAAAATTTGAAAGCCTTCTTCTTATTAGCATTTATGAAATCCAAAATTCATTGCTTTGATTTTCCAATTCCAACCCTCTATTTGCCTGAGTAGCTGGGGAAAACTTCCAACCTTAGCCTTCAGCCCTCCAGGGTAGCCCTTGCACAGTCCCAGTATATCCAAAACATCTTCATGTCTCCATTGCGAGCCATGGTCCATCTTGCATAGGCTTTGTTAGTCTATCAGGGACTTCATGCCTTGTTTCATATACTACACTTCATCAGTGGCTCCTGGAAATCTGTACACTGCAAGACACACTCCATGCATGCTTCAGAAAGCAACACCAGATATGTAGGACAAAGCCATGTTGTTAAAACTTGAAAAGCAAGTTCCTTCCATTCAGCTATCTCTGCCCAAAAGAGTTTGCAGAGTCTGATAATTCAGTGCTTCCTGGGGGGAACATCTGAGGCATCCTTTCCTTTGTTTCAGTATAAAGCAGTTGGGCTATCTTCTTTAGGATTGCTAATGTATTAACAATAGCAGCTTTAGTAACCTAAAACAAGTCTCTGTGCCAGTAAGTTAAACTTTCTTTTAGTTTTTTTTATTTTATTTTATTTTATTTATTCATTTTCAAGCAGAGAGAGAAACTGAAAAGTGTCTTTAGTTGCAAGTACCAAATTCATGTCTATTTCTCCAGCAAACAAGTAACAGAAGACCAAAATCCACAAGATCAGATTCATCTCAGTAATATCACACTCTCTGCTAACAAAACTGTTGTCAGCCACACACTGCTGGGAAGAACCTCCAAACCAGGCACAGTTTATGAGAAGAAAGGATTTATTGATGTTACAGATCCAAGGAAAGTCCTATAATGGTTAAAAAGACTAGCCCCTTTCACAGGTCCAAATAAAGAAGAGAAAGAGAGAGAGAGACCATCACCACCACCACCACCACCAACACACACAGACACAGACACACACACACACACACACACACACACACACACACACACACAGACACACACACACACACACACACACACACACACACACACAAGCAAACAGGAAGGAGGAGAGAGACATTTCCTTCCCCTTTATATAGCCTTAGGGCGGGGCCTTGCAACCTTTTCCCCAAACTTGTTGACTCCCTGAGTCTCTCTACCTTCCTTCCTGTCCTGCCCTCCCAGGAAGGGATGTTTGTTTCTAGATCCTCTGAGTCTCCTTACATCCTGCTCCCTACTGAGACGGTTGTCTTCCTATGAACAACCTTAGAGACCCATCCAAAATTACTAAACCTGTCAAGTTGGTGAAAAAAAAATCACAACTACATAAATCATGTTATCTTTATCCATTCTCCTGGATGAACACTTTTGTTTTGTTTTGTTTACAGGCCATTTGTCCTTCACCTTTTGAGATATATCGGTTGATTTCATCAGCCATTGTATTGATTGATTTGATTTCTTAAGAGATTTTTTAGTTATATTGTCTAGCCATTAGTATTCTTTAGTATATACAGGTATCAAAGATTTGCTCCAATCTATAAGCAGGCTTATTCACTTGATTGCTTCCTTTTCTGTGTAGAAATTAAAAAAAAATGCTTGGTTCTATTTTTGACCT
This sequence comes from Zapus hudsonius, assembly GCA_004024765.1. NCBI lineage: Eukaryota > Metazoa > Chordata > Mammalia > Rodentia > Dipodidae > Zapus > Zapus hudsonius. Next base: position 25,182 of record PVHP010007459.1, read on the forward strand.
GTGGCACCATTTCCTGATGACTTAAGTATCTGCCTATGACTATAGCTTTAAGCATTTTCCAATATAATTTTTATTTTGAGGTAAGCTCTCACTCTAGGCCAGGTTAACCTGTAGCTAATTCTGTAGTTCCAGGCTGGCTTTGAACTCACAGTAAGTCTCCTACCTGAGCCTATCAGGTAGGATTAAACATGTGCACCAACATACCCAGCTATTTTAAAATTTCAGGTTTTACATTAAAGTCTTTGATCCTTTTGTTTTTCTTTTTTTTAACATAGTTTAAAAATAGGAGTCTATTATTCTTCACATGTAGCTATCATGTTGTTTCAGCATTATTTTTTGAAGAAGCTATCTGCTGTAGTCAGCTTTCTAGTTGCTGTGTAGAAAGAACCCAAACAAAAGCGGCTTGTGGAGGAAAGGGTTTATTTCGTTTATGGACTCGAGGGGAGACTCCATCCTGGCAGGAAAAATGATGCCATGAGCAGAGGGGTGGACATCACCTACAACACAACACTGCAAATAGCAGTAGGAAGGCGTGCCAAACACTGGCAAGGGGAAGCAGGCTTATAACTCCATAAGACCACCCCCAGTGAGCTTGTAAAACCCAAACTACCATCAGCTGAGAATCGATCAATCAGAACACATTCATTTGTTTGTGGGAGACAATTGGATCAAATCATGACACTATCTTTTAGCCAATTTATTATTTTTTTCTTGGCTACAGCTCGGTGGGCTTATACATGGGTCTAATCTATTCTGTTCCATTTTTGTGATGGTACATGTTGATTTTATTACTTTGGCTCCATAGAACATTATGAAACCAGGTGTGGTGATGCCTCCAACATTATTATTATTATTATTATTATTATTATTATTATTATTATTATTATTATTTTGCTCAAGGTTGCTTTGGTTGTCTGTAGCATGTAAATGCTCTACCAAAGGTAAATTAAGGTGGTGGTCAGATTGCTTAGCAATTAAGACACTAGATTGCAAAGCCTAGCAACTCGAGTTCTATTCCCCAGTACCCACATAAAGACACATGCACAGAGCGGCAAATGTATCTGGAGTTTGTTTGCAATGACTGGTGTGCACCTATTCTCTTTCTCTTCTATCTTTCTCTGCTAACAAATAAAATAAATATATTTTTTAAATGTGTTGTAGTTAACCTTTCTCTTATTACTGCAACAAAGAACCTGAACAAAAGCTGTTTGTGTATGAATGGATTTATTTTGGCTTAGAGACTGGAATGGAGACTCCTTCAAGCCAGGGAAAATGATGGCATGAGCAGAGGGGTGGACATAACCTCCACCACAGCACTATAAACAGTGGCAGGAAGGTGTGCCAAGCACTGGCAAGGGGAAGCAGGCTATAACCCCCATAAGCCTGCCCCCAACTGCGCAGCTCCAGAGAGGTTCTAATACACAAACTACTATCAGCTGGGGATTGATCATTCAGAACACATTCATTTGTGGGGGACACCTGGATCAAACCATGACAAAAATGTAAACTCAGCACAAGATGACTAGCAATCAAGTAGATAAGGTGACACATTCTGTGATGTCAGTCAATTTCCATGGCCATCCTTATCATTCTTCCATGGGTTTATAAAAAAGAGACCATGGTGGCAGTGATGAAAGTTATGGTTGGGTTCAATATAAGGTTGGCCTGGCTACACCTTCTGAATGGAAAATCTGCCAGCAATGGAGACCCACACTAAACCACCTATATGGCCCCTTCCCTGGACCAGCCTCTTTCACTTTTATGGGACTTCCCCTGTATCTGTAGCTTGAATAAATCGTTTCCTCCCATAAACTCTGCCTGGTTTGGAGATTCATCCCAGTGGTGTGTGGCTGACTATGACATTTTTGGTACCAGGAGTTGGGTGATTCGCTGAGTTGAATCTGACCATGTGGATTTTGATCTTCTGGAACTTGTGTGCTGGAGGAATGGACTATGGATGGGTGCCAAGATGAGCTGCCAGCATCGGATGAAGTTTTCCTGGACTGTGAGTAGCCTAGTTGGAGGGGCAGAATTGAATCTCCAAGAGACTTGCTATTAGTTAGAATCATTTGAACTTGGAGTTAGAGATTGATGGTGCCCTGCTTGTTTTAAATCTTGTATTGGTTCAATCTGTTTTTGCTGTGCCTCATGTTTTGGTTGGAGAAAGTTTTTGTTTTGTTTTGCTTTGTTGTTCTTCAATGGTGATATGATTTTCAGTCAAGAAAATAGTGTCACCTCCTTAATGATTCCACAGTCATCTCGAGACTGAAAATAAAACTTTCTTAGGACTTGATACTCTATGTCTGAAGCAACCAGCCCTGTGAGAACTGTGAGGAAAATAGGGCCCTGTGGTGATTGGTTTTGATTATTTTCCCTTTTCAAATTCTTCCATACTTCCTTCACATAAATTGGCAGGAGGAAATAAATGGAACCTTTTCATGAACTCCAATCTCCATTATGTGTCTGCCCTAGAAGTTTGGGCTTCTGTTTGCATTGGGTTTTGGGATATGATGGAGTCTACTTCAGTCTTTCTAAGGATTCCAGCATATTTATGGCTTGGAGATATCATAGTTTACATCTACACCCCATCTTTTTCTCTCTTGTTAATAATGATGCAGAAAGTCAAAGGTTTCAGCAAGTCTCTATATTGGCTAGTGATTTGGGAGATTTTGTTCAAATAAAAAGCTATAAGTGAAAGAGATTTGTATACTTCATCTTTAATTACTTTTTCTTTGATGTTAAAGTGAAGGAAAATATATGGGTATATTTACAAGTTGCTATGTGAGCATTTATGTGAAATTTATGCTGTGTAATGGATTATGGAAAGTAGCTTTGAACAAACTAAATGCTCATTTCATTTGATCAAAGCATGTTTTTACAAATCCAATAATTATGCAATGTACTATTTTTTTTCAAAGTTTTCCAAAGTATGGTAAACAAGCACTAGGTTCTCCTCATTTGCCAGTAAAATGGATTTATAGTCTAAGGGTGATTTATGTACTGAAGTCATTTAAATTCCATACCTTCAAAGTCACAATGCATATGTTACATGCCTATAATTATGTTTCTCCGGGTGTGCACGCCAAGAAGGTGGCAGAGTAAGACACGAAAAAGGAAGGAGATTGATGATTTGGTATTTTGCTAATGCAATGCAAAGGCACTAGCAGATTATGGACCTCATTCCTGCCTTTCCTTTTCGTACCTTCTAAATTACATTTCCAAACTGATGTCTTCATGGGTCTGTCATTCATTTATCAGGAACCACCTGCACATGGTATATTGAAAAAAATTGACAAGTGATAAACAAACTAATTCCAACATTATTATTCAAACTCTTTTGAATTAAGGATAAAAGAGTTCCCCTTCCTCCTTCACTACCAGCAAACATATTTAGTGAATTAGGTGACGGGTACATATATGGTTAAAAATTATCATATAATTTTCTCTTTTCTAATTAGGAGTCAATTGAAGTAGGTAAACTGTTTTATTTGAATCAAGATAATATGCTGGTGTCCTATAATAAGTTTTATTAATGAAGATAGTATCATAGAGGCTATTACTCATTTGATAATACTTTTTACAATTTTATATATTTTTATCTTATGAGGCATAATATTGTGGATTTTGGGGAGGGGGTTAGGGAGAGGCATTCTAGTAAGTTGCTATTTTCTTATCTATTGCAAGATCTTTTAGCAGATTGATCATTTATACATGGGAGCAAAGTTTGAGAGAGCAATCTCATTCCTATGAAGTCATCCATCTTAATTCCTTTTCAAAAAATTATTTATTTACTTTTATGCAGACAGAATGAGAGAGAGAGCAAGAGAGTGAGAGAGCAAGATAACGAGAGAGCAAGAGAGAAAGAGAGCGAGAGCAAGAGCAAGAGATAGAGAGAGAGAATGGGCACACTAGGGCCTCTGGCTGCTACAAATGAACTCCAGACACATGGGATACTTTGTGCATCTGGCTTTACATGGGTACTGGGGAATCGAACCTGGGTCACTAGGCTTTGCAAACAAGTGCATTAACCAATGCTCCATTTCTCCAGTCCCTTAATTCCTTTTCTATGCCAATTCCATGATGTTTCAGTCACCTCCTTCAGGTCAGCTACTCTTTAAGTTCTATACGTCCTATTTTCCCACGTTATTGGTGGAACCTCAAAGTTTTAGGTACATGCTTCTTTAATTTTTTCCCTTTCTAAAGAAAAATGTAAGCTCATTGATGCAAAAGTAGAGTGTCACAGTGTCATATTCAAAAAAGAGAAGACAGAAATGCTGCTTTAAGTTTCTTTCAGTGAGCGACTACCCTTTGACTCCGATATAAAATGTCAGTTTTACTTTGCTTTATTTTTATAACCTTATTTTTTAAACTTTATTTTGTTTTATTTTTTGCTTTATTATTTGGCTATTTAGGATAAAGTTTTCTATAGATCTGTTTTGTCCTTTTGATGGTACATGGGTTTCAAGGCTACACAAGGTAAACTTTATTGACTACCAGTGTGACAAATCAAAGCAGGGTCATAACATGAAACTATAAACTACTCATCTTAATAGACAGGGGAGGATTTTTTAGGGGCATGTCTGAGTGTGTTTTTATTGCTATAAAAATACCCTAGACATTATAAGGAAATTAGAAGGATTATAAGGAAAGATGTTTATTTTGGCTGATGAATTTGGAGGATAGGAAAGGAAAAAAAATGTGGCTCCAATATCTGTCTTCAGGTAACTCTCAGGAAGAAGTAGAAGGACACACAGACATATGAGAGACAGACCAGTTTGCTTTAAACAATTGCTCTTGCAAGTCAACCTACCTCCCCACAAGGGTATTATTCCCTTATAACTACCTATATCCTACAAAGGCTCATCACTTCTCAGTAATGTTTTAGAAGAATCCAATTTCTACATGAGTGTTGGAGGGACAAACCCCATCCAAATCATAGCAGATACTTTGGTTGATATAGTTGGATTAATTTATTTGGAATCCTGTGGTTATAGGTTTTCACATGTTTCTGTTAACATTTTAAACTTCTATAAATGACTTTAGAACAAATTCCATACATTTATCCAGAATTTTATTTTTGTTTTGTTTTTACAAGGTAGGGTCTCACTTGAGTCTAGGCTGACCTGGAACCCATTCTGTAGTTCCAGGTTGGCCTTGAACTCACAGTGATCCTACCACTCTAGCCTCCTGGGTGCTGGGATTAATGGTGTATTTCCACTATACCTGGTATGAAGGTTAAATTTATTGTCAATTTGACCTGTTTAGTAATCCACCATAATCTTGGGTGTGTCTCTGAGTTTGCCTACAGGAAGGATTGACAAAAGGAGGAGGTGCCTCCTCCTGAGTGAGCCCTTCCTCCAGAGTGGAAGGGCCTCTGGGAAGAGGACTGGATATAAGGAAGCTTCTTCTTCCCCCTGCAGGATGCTGGTGCTTGTCATGACTTGCACTCTTAGGAACCCAGTTTCCTCAGCCTTACATCATGGATTGAAGACCAGTGGCTCCCCAGGAAGTTTTCAAGCCTTCTGGGCTGGTTTGGGACTGCTGAGGCATCCAGCCATGTGGACTGAACAGTTACTGGTTCCTTCATCTGTGGGCCTGCAGACTGCTATTGTTGGACTGTCGTAAGCTATCCCAATAAATTCTCCTTTTACTACAATCCATTCTATCACTTGTTCTTCTAGAGAACCCTGACAAACATACCTGGCTTATCTCAATATTTTAAATCAGCTTTCTTTATCATATATATATTGATTACATCGCACATCATGGTGGGGGAAGTAATGGTGGTGAGAGAAGCCCCTAGCTGTGCTGGAAGGAATGTGAGCTGCTGGCTGCATTATGTCTGCAGTCAGGAAACAGAAATCGGTGTAGAACTCATCTGGCTTCCTCTTCTTCCCTTTTTATTCATTCCTTTTAGCTCTGTTGGGTAAACATTTGCTTGTCAATGGCCTACATTGTTTTGGAGGCCTCATGTTGAAGACAGGTGGCCCTATCAGGACTCAAGAGACCATGTGGGAACTGAGAAGAAAGTCAGTCCTCTCCTGGCAAAGCCTCATGGTTCTAGAAAGTGCAATGAATCTACTTTGTGACAATGGCCACCAACAGCACCAACAGGCTGTTGCAAGCTACACAATCCACCACCCAGTCAAGACATATATACGTTTGTGCAATAGTGGCACACAACCATTGTGGGTAACCAACTGCCCTCTGATTGGACTTGAGGCTGGCTCAATGGGAAAGAGCTCATAAATGATACTGGGCTCTAAGTCAGCACCCCATAGGCAGGAGATTCACAAACCCCAGAGAGAAGTTCCTGTTGTTCTCTGGACAAGTTGAGGGGGTATCCTCATCAAAATGTCTCTCAAAATTATAAGCATAACTCCTTAATCAAAGCTGTTCTCTTTCTTGGATGGAGTATCTTTTATTTTACAGATGGCTGAGAATACTGGAGAGATCCAAAATCCATCATTCCTCAAGAAAAGCCAGCCAACTGTTCATTATGAGATAAGTCCTATCTATCACACTTACTGGGGTCCAGAGAAAAATACAGAGGAAGTTGTGACTCAGGTGTTGCTCGCAGTGCTAGCCCAACAACTGCCTCCAGGAAAATAGCAACAGACTAGAAAGCAAACTGAAACATATCATAATAGAAACACAGAAACTACAGAGGACTCAACACTAAAACCAAATGCTTATACACCTGTCAAGGCTCACAGATTGTTTGGAAAGAAGGGGTAGGAAGATTGTTAAGAACTGTATTGTAGATGGGGAAATATCCTGTGGCACACCCCTCCCTAAAACTGACTGAGGCCCTAATCACCCCACAGTGAACACCAATAACCCTATTGAAGAGGGCACTCAGGGAAATGGGGACATGGCCAGAAAGAGGGGGTATAAGATTATAACCTATGATATATATATATATATATATATATATATATATATATATATATATATGCATATGTATATATGTATGTATGTATGTATATATAATATCTGTGTATAATGACATCTAAGCCATTTATGTGGCACATGCCTTGTAACCTTGAAGCTATGGAAGAAAGATCATGAGTTCAAGGCCACCCTGGGCTATCTAATAATACCAAGCCTCAAAAAAAACAAACAAAAAAAAAGAACAAATAAAAATTCAATATATCTAATAGTGCAAATTATTCTGTACTAAAACAAGAATAACTAGTTTATAGTTTCTTGAAATACCCCAACAATCTTTGTTAACTACCTTATTTTCATAAGACTACTATTTTTTTTTTGCTTTTTTCTAATATTTTTCTTAAGGAAGATTTGCTAAAAAATTGAAACTTAACATAACAGATTCATATAAAGAAGGCCCTCTCTTCTAAAAATTGCACTACATTAAAACATAATAATTTTACTCCTCTACTTTTCTGAAAGAACCAAATCTAATTATTTCTAATAGTAGTCATTCAATCGACAACTATTTATTGTGCATACAAATTGTATGTATTATAAAAGCAAACATGCTACTTTTTCTGAGTGTTTGTGGAGATGGAATTGTAAATACACTTATTAATCAAAATGATTATTGCTTTAATGAGGCTAGTTCAGAAAGCAGTGGGAGCATAGAAGAAAGATTACTCAGGTACAATACAAAAATCTATCCATAGTCTTGTAGTTTTGTGGCTAGCTCGGCCACCCTTATCAATGCTGTTTTGTTTAGGTCTTTGTTTGCAGCAATCTCTAATCAACTGGTGAAAAGTGACTAAGACACTTATATAGAGATGAAGACATCAATATGGACTCACTTGGGACATTTAGCAATTGTGTGGGTGCTGTGTAGATAAAGACTAATTCACACTGTGATAGTTAATCCTTTTGTCCAATTGATGGATATAGAGTCACCATGGAAACAAATTTCTGGATAAAATTGCAAGGAAGTTTCTAGATTAAGTGAATTGATTTGTGAAACCAAGCCTTAAAAATGGGAGATATTATCCCATGGGCCAGTGTTCCAGACTGAATAAAGAGAGAAAAGGAGCTGAGCACCAGCCTTCATCTCTCCCTGACTGTGGGTACAGCATTACCAGCTGCCTCGAGCTTTTGCTGCCATGTATTCTCCCCAGGAGGGCTGTATCCTCAAAATGAGAGCCAAAATAAATGCTTCCTTCCTTAACTTGTTCTTATCATGTATTTGGCATCAAAACAAGTTACTAATACACACTTCTTGCAGAAATTTTCAAGGAGAATTTTTTGAACCACATATCAAATTAGAAAAACAACCTAAACTGTTCTGCAGTGGCGTCTTCAAAAAGATTTTAGATTGTATCTAGAATATAAAGGGATACTAGATTCAGGAGGCAGAGGTAGGAGGATCGCTGTGATTTTGAGGCCAGCCTGAGACTACATAGCAAATTCCATGTCAGACTGGGCCAATGGGAGACCTTACCTTGAAAAACAAGAACCAAACCAACAAACAAACAGAATGTCCTATTGTGTAACATTTTAAATAGAAATTAGACAACATAGGAATTTTGTGGAATCAATTCAGCGATTTATATAATGAATATCAAGAATTAGAGCCAGATAAAGCAGAAAATTGTTCTAATGGGAATGGCTCAGGGTTTGACCTCCTTGGAACCATGAAAGTCACTTTGGTAGACTCAGCTCCTACCACATCACAGACTTGGTTGTAGGGGTCTCCTCCCAACTCTGCACTTAGTGTTGAGTAGTTCAGAATCTGTTCTTATTGGCTTTCCACACCATGAAAAAAGGCCAAGGCTGCTCATTGTGGCTTCTTTAGTCTAGAAGGTCATTATTAAACATCTACCTGTCCATCACTGGCAACTGACTGGAGGGAAGGGCTCTAAGGAACATGGTTGAGAGTGTACCTCTAATAGAATCTATTCACATCTCAATGCAGGGCCCAGGTGAATCGGCATTCTCTGCATATAGAGGATTGTGATGGACTCTGATGGATGTTTAGGATAGATTACAAGTGATACCACTACAAATTCAATAGTGCCTTCCTAACTTTATATTATAAACTTACATATCTTAACCTCTAGTATTTCAGAGTGTATTTCACATTTGGACATAGAGCCTTTAAAATGGTGGGATTAAACTAAAATTAAAGCAAAATCTCAATCAGTTTTGATTTGTATCCTACTAAGAAGAGGAAATTGAAATACACAGAGAGATACCTCAGAGAGAAAGGTCATGTGAACACACAGAGAAAACAGTGATCTCTAAGCCAAGGATAGATGTCTTGGGAGAAATCAACATGGCTGACACATTGATCACATGGAGTTCCAATCTCCAGAACTGTGAGGAACAGATTTCTGTTCTTTAATAAGTCAGGCAGGAATACTTTGCTATGGTGGCCTAATAACTGATGCTGATTTTTAGCATTTTCTAAAAACAGTTTGAAACAGAAATGGACAGGCAGGAAAATCACAGAACACTTTCTGCTCTGAGTATGTGGTCATTGTTCCATCAGTGACTCTAGTTGAAGGAATCTTTTTTCACACTTGTATTCAAACAAAAACAAATGAGTACCCTCTACTTATTTTTCCTATTCTGGGATATTTTTAAATCTTCTAGTCTTTAGAAATTAGTAAGCATACCTTTGCATGTAGGTAATCTTAATATTACCCTTAAGATGATTTTCTTGTTGTGATTCAAAATAAGTGTTTTCATTTGCATAAATTGACAAATCTTTCAGCAAAATAGTATATACTTGCTTGCGAAATTCTCACTCTTTGATCATAATTGCTTCATGGGCATCTTTGAAAATAAAAAGTAAAGTGTGCTAATGTGTTTTCTGATCACAGGCTGGGTGATTTTATTTGTCTAATTTTGTCAATTCTAAAAGGAAATTCCTTCCCTCTCTGTGTCTTACAGGCTCCTTCTGTCTCCTTTCATATTTTTTAGTTTATTTGAAATGATGTTTTCTGACAGAAGTGAATCACCTGATATCTGCTGGTTTGATATAAAGAATATTTTCTAGTTTCTAGGCTCTACATAAGAAGACAAACCATTTCCCTGTGTTAAAAAAAAAAACAAACTTTAAAAATAATCCAATAGCTACCTGACTGACCATTGCCAATGTTTTTGAGCAAGTTCATATCTATACAGTATCAATGAAACTGGTAATTCTTGCAAAAAGTTTGATAAGACATATATATGCCTTTGCTAGGTGTTTACCTGCAATGTTGAATTTAAAGTATTGAAGCATGTAAACAGCTCCTTGGTGATTAGTTGTTTTTGGCTCTTGATTTATTTCATTCTTCTTGAGATTTGGGGAGTAATATAGCCTATATATATATACATATACATATACATACATACTTCATCACAAGGAAAATGAAGCTTTCCTTTTTATCTACCTAACTCTTACACAAGACTTGAATACTCAAGCAGAAACAGCATTTCTCACTTGACTTTTAAATATAATAAATATATGAAACACTTTGATTTCTTCTCCTTAGTATAAAAGTATAGATAAACCTATAGTCTTAAAAAAACAACAATTCTCTTCAGTCCTTTCCTGAAAAGTTTTTTTTTTTTAAAAAGCAGGCATAAATTTTACTTCAAATTTGATTTTTTTAAAAAATGTAGTGTATATGATGTGATGCAGTACCAAAGACCTTAAGACCTTCATTTGTTGTTTTATACACAGATAATAAGACATATTATGATTTTCCAAATATCTTAGCTAAAACAGACATTTGGATGAGAATGGAATTCAAAAGTCAATGTTCTGATACTCTGGTTTGCACACTTCAGAGACAATTCTGGGGTCCATCAAATGCAATATTTATAGAATAACTCCTTTTGAAGAGTTCCAAATTCCTAACAAATATGATTTTACTCAATCCACATGAGGTTGCATCTTCTTATTCCAAGAATATGCTTATTGCATATGTGGAAGACTGAGGAGGTAGAAATTCATGTGGACATTGCATGGCAGAGCCACAGGCACTTGCCAAGACGCTAAAGGGCTTTGTCTTTCGACTCTGTTGATGAAGAAATATGCACCACCCTTCTGGAAAAAAAGAAAAGCCAATTATTTATCATGTATGTATGTATGTATGTATGTATGTATGTATGTATGTATGTGTCTGTCTGTCTATCTATCTATTTATCACCTACCTACCTACCTGTCTATTCAACTTTAACTGTTTTCTTTTATTCATTTCCTTACATAAAATTGTAGTAAAGTTACTTTCTGCTATTTAATAAAATATAAGAATATCTATCTCACTGCATCTTATGTTACTACTACAATTTGTTACTAATATTCCAAATAAATAAACAAATATACAGACACACACACACACTACACTGGGAATCAAACCCTAGACCTTGTAGTACATTCTAGATGTGCATTCTGCCATGGATCTATGTCTGCAGCCTGAAGTAAATATTTCTAAAAAGTGTCTAAACCAAAACCAATAATTATATGTGCATTTTTCTGCTACCTGCTTTTTAAACAGGTATTCATAGATAAGTACATGAAGAGTTATGTTATTCTATGTAATGGCCTAGGCACATCTTATAATATGATATCATTTCTTGAACCAATTCTCTACAGGTAGACTTTACAATTACCTATAGTTTGTTTCCATTTTTAATTCACTCTCTATAGAATAGTTTAAAGATATTCTTTAAGCATGAGCCAAAGGGTTGGCGATTCAGATGAAAAATACTAATCTCCTAGGAAAGTTTCACTGACTAAAGTCAGAATGAAAGAAAATTAAGATTTAAATGTATTACAATTTTTTTTCAGTCAGAAATTATGTAGCAGAGCAGAAAGGGAGATTTATTGCCAGAGAATTAAAAAACAAAACAAAACTATAAACTGAAGAGTCTAGGTTTCTATGGTAGTTTGACTGAATGGCCCCCAATACATTCAAAAGTGTAAAGATTTTTCTCCAGCTGCTGGCTGGAGGAGGTGTCACCTAGGCCAGATCTTAGGCTCCAGCCATAAGGTGATTCTGGGTTAGATGTGAAATTCCAGCTATACATGTGCAAAGAGCAGTCAGAACTGAAGTCTGGCAGTCCTGCTCTTGTTTGCTAGTTAGAGTGTGCTTGCTTGTTTTGGAGGTGCTGGTTCTGGGTCTCTCTCTCTCTCTCTCTCTCTCTCTCTCTCTCTCTCTCTCTCTCTCTGCTTGGATCTGTGAAAGGGGGCCAGCCTCTTTCTCCATTCTAAAACTTACCCCCAGATCTGTTATTTCAATAAATACATTCCTACCCAAACAGTGCCTGGTGTGGAGATTCATCCCAGCAGTCTGTGGCTGACTACGACAGCCTCAACAGGAAAAAGAAACAAATATCTCAGCTCTGGCTGAGAGAGACAAGAAGCACACAGAAAAACAAGCAGGTGCCTATCATTTTATGTTATTAATTTGGTTATAAGATAAGCCCATGAAAATTGTGCCTCATAAACTGTGCTTGCAAAAAGAGCCAGGGACTATACCCTTTTTCATATCACATTCTAGCCATTCCTTATCTCATCCTTTATAGCTCATGTACACATGAGAAAACCTATGCTTGAATTATAGCTAAAGGACATATGCTATACTCTGAAATAGCACTTGAATGACTCACAGGTGGAAGGGTTTCTATTCTTTGGCCAATCTTGGATCAATCAGATTTTTCCAGAGCCTGCTAAGACTGGGTAGTTTCTTCGTATTACAACTGAATCAGAGTGTACTGTTTATGACATGTAGCAAGAATAGACTTCAAGGATTGTGTCCCATAGTGGATGCACTGGGCTGATGCAAAACATATAAATAGTTTGCTGTCTGTAAATGGCTCAGGATACCAAAATACCAAGACCTCGTCTTTACTCTTGATATTTCTAGTGGGTTGAAAGAGAACTGGGTTTTGGCCAGATGAAGAACTGATGAATAGGCTGACCATCTAAAACAAAGTGGGAATGAAGGTTCTAATTGTTGTGTTAATCAGTTTCTCTCAAGGAGTCTGTTGATCAGACAGATTAGACAAAACTCACCCTTCTGTAACGATAGCATGAAGGCTTTCCTGGAGAATTGTATGAACGACTTGGTGCAGTGGTTAATGTACTAGGATGCTTTTTCTTAAGCCCAAAATGACTATGTGAAACCAACTTTGTTTGTGAACTAGTGGGCATTCTCTGTAGTGATGCACAGGTCATCTATACTAATGCTGAGCACCCAGTGCCCTGGACTTTTCTCTGTGTTTGGATGCTGGGAGGTTTTATTTGGCTTATGTTGCATTTTACTTCAACAACAAAAACCCCAAAATATACTTCCAATCTAATTTTCTTACTGACATTAAACAGGTAGGGAGTTTAACAGTATCATTAATTGCTTTGTTAATAATTATTTCTTTGTTTTTCTTAGCAGCACCACCATTTATCAAGGGCATGAGTGCCCTCTTTCTCCTGTGGTGATGCTTCTTAGGAAAAGAAACACCTTCCTATCTCAAAACACCTTTCTGCCTTGAACAGTTTTGTCTCACCTGGAGTGAAGGCCTGCCTTAATTTCCAAATTAACTGCCATAAACAGCATTTATATATACAATGGGGCTACGAAAATGGCTCTGTGTTGGTCTTCACATTAATCCCATTTTTCTACTCACAGAAGAAAAACTAGCATTATCCTTTAATACATAATTTATATGAAGCCTTTCAGCAGGGGAATGGGGAGGTGATGGTGGCTTATTTAAAAAACTCTGTTAGGCCAAATGACTTATTCTGATAGGGACTAGATTTTTAAATGTTTATACTGGTTTTATTTTAATCATTTCCATAATAAATATGGCCCAAGAACCCATATGTTTTTAAAAATTAGTGAACTTGAATGATTTTATATTATATGGATTAATAATTATGTAAAAGCTTCCCAAGATTTCACTCTCTCTTGGCTAAATCACTAGAAGCACCAGGGTCATACATATTTTAAACATTTTGTTATTCACCTGAGCAAAATGGTTTCTTTTACTCCTCTCTCTCTTTGCTGAGCTTAATTTCCTACGGATCATCAAAGAGAAATTACAGCTGTTCATACAACACATCCATTTCTTTGAATCTGTAGGTTGGATTGATTTTGGACCTTAGGTTAATATTTTTCAAAAAATAAATTGTCCAGCATTATCACATAGAACAATATCTGCATCTAGATTTCACTGAAAAGCTACCTTTTAAATGTTGTGAAGATCTTCATGTTAACGCAGGCACCAATACGAATTCTGGGTCAGAGCGATTGAATCCATTTTCTCAGCAAGATTCAAGCCTTCCAGCCCCCCTGGTAATTCAAGCCTTCCTGCCCCCCTGCTCATGCTATGAGCAGGGCTGGTACTGTTTATGACAGATGCAAATGATACTCAACATCATTTGGATTTTACAATTTAAAATCAGGCACACATCCTCTAAAACCAATTCTTTCCTGTAAAGCCCTGAATTTTGGACACTTCATAAAGCAAAAAGCTTGCTGCCACCTTTCAAGGAACTCAAACTATCTGATTAGATTGAAATGATTTTTCTTCAGTTTGCTCAAAGCCAGATTTAAAGTCAGGTCCCAAAGGGAACGGGAAAGTCGATCCCCGAAGCTCCTCCATCCTTGTTTGCTTTTTTTTACATGTAATATCCTACTTCTAAGCCAGAGTATAATTTAAAAATACAAAATACACTCCACATAAATATGTCCTTCCGAAATTTTGTAATCTGACATTTAATAGTAGTGAACTAAATGCCTTATATCATGTTTGCCAAGGAAAATGGAGAAATTATAAATATCCTTCAAGACAATTATTTCTTAATAGGGTGCTACACATTTTTAATGCTATGTATTTCCTTACTGCCTCTAATCAATAACACTATGTGTGCCTTTTGAACATAGACCTGCCAGATTGCTCATTTACAATGCGCCTAAATAAGTCTACAATCACCACAAACACTTCCTAAGTGAAGAGCTCAGGGTTAGGTTCACTTTCTGTTTGCTGGGAGCAGCAAAGGGTTACTTCAGTCCTGGGCTGAATGTACGAGCAACAGGAATCCACTGGCTTTAATTTGTCCATGTCTTTCATTTGATACTACCAGTATTAATAGCTTTGCAAGGAAATTCTGCAGTCATTAATCATAATAATTAATCAGATCCAATTATATTGCATATAAATGTGAACAAATTGCTGAAAAAATAATGATCTATCACCAACATGTCACAAGGAAAAAGAGACTAAAATAGTAATTAGAAGCAGGGATTTAGTTGTGTATGAGTGCCTTGCAACTGGTTTTAACTGTATGATGATCCCATGATGTAATTAGTAAAAAGTCTAGCAGGCCTTTTCAGCAGACCAGCTAATGACTGTGCAAGTGAGGAAAAATCAGGTTCACTTTTCTAGAAAACCTTTCTTGTATTTGCTCCTAACTTTGCATTTCTGAGTGAAAGAGACTCACTGTCTCTGGTATTGGAACATGGGGTATTAAACTGTTCTTGCATGACTTTTCTAGATTTTTAATGTCTCTTTTTAAAATATCTTTTATATCTTGATTTTTCTGTTAAAAAAATTGTGCTCTTAGACCTCCTCTGCACATTAAAGCAATGCTGTCTGTTAACTGAGGGTTACTCAAGTTAAAAATCAAGATAGTCTACATGGTATTTTTCTTTTCTTTTTACTCTTGTAATCATAAAAATGTGAAATATATAATTCAAAATGAAATGTTTTGGTTAGAGTAAGTTAACACACTGAGGGTAGCATGCAAGTTAGCTATTTTCACCTATCTTCTTTTCCTTGAACTGAACTGAAAACATTTTAGAAAATGGAATTCCTGTTTGCACTTCAGTTAGCAGTCTCCAAAGCACTGGCAGATTTTATCAGAAACCATTTAAAATATGAATGTGTGTGTGTGTGTGTGTGTGTGTGTGTGTGTGTGTGTGTGTGTGAATTCTTTAACAGATTCTCAAACCTGTCCTAACAGAATTGTTCAGTGCAAGTTTTTCCTTAGAATAATTTTAATAATGTCTCTAATTTCTTATTTTCACTCTTGTCTCACAAGATAGACTTCCAACACACATTTTCAGTTTAAAACTTGTGAGATATATATGCATTTTTAGCACTACTTTATTGCCTAGTGAAATGTACATTTTTAAGCTTTTCTCAGGCTTTCCTTGTTGGACTTACAAATTAGACATGAAATGGTTAACTAAAGATTGATGAGCAGCTTTCATGACAGGTTTGCGACTTGAAAATAAATGTTAGGTTCATCATACTTTTCAATAGTAAGCACTGCACTTTACTGTCTTTGATCTCAGTGTTGTGACTACTACAAAGAAATAAAACCTTATCTTACCTTTTCCAGCATCTACTGCAGAAGACCTCAATAATGCATAAGAACATCTGGAAGTACGGTAATTTCAGCTATCAGCGATAAGAATTGACACAGAACAGGTAAACCCTACAAAGTCATCATGTTGAAATGAACTGATTAAGGTTTAGCAACATAAAACATCATGTAGAGTGTTTCCATGCTTGCTACATCTCCCAGTTTTATATTAAAAAAGGAATGTCAATTATATATTTAATAGGTTGATTATTTGGTAGCAATATTCTATTTTAAAGAGACAGAAATGTCTGCAGACCTACTGCCAGGCACATCTATTTAGAGTTAACCATGAGTGCATAAGAAATACATGGGCATAGTAAACAGGGTTTTGAAATGACAATTTTTTACTGGTTGCTGGTGCTAATTGCTAGTTTCTCAAGGGTATAGAATTAATCACCTGCTAGATTTACAGTCTCTAGGTTGAGACCTGAGGATGGAGGCAATAAGAAAAGCTCTTGAGGGACATATCATATGGTGAGTCTAAATATCAGTCTCTATGCATATGTAAATTGGTAACAAAGTTTTTTCAAAGCTCAAGTATGCTAATTTCAAACAGGCAAGACTAAAGCTAGCTTTTAGCAGCTGTTTAACGTCTGCCTGTGGGTGGTAGAGAGAGCTGAAAATACAAGCAAACAGCGGTGCATAAGTAATTAAGCAACATTTTGCTGGGCATAAATAATTCTGTTTATATTGCTCTTTTGAAGACTATAGAATACAAAATAACAGATCAAGAGCACCTTTGGTCACTAGAGGTTAACTCTTCTTCCTCTTCACCTTTCCTCTGGTTTGACGATTTAAGAGAAATAAAGAAAAAGTGTGCTAGGTGATCTATAACTTCCTTAGAAATGAAATTATTAAAGGCAGGAATAAGCTGTATTACAGGATCATTGCACTTAGACTTCAATTTGTTTGGTTTTAGTGAATTTCTGAAACAAACTATCAGAAGAAAATGTAATAGTCAAATGAAAATCTGTTTATTAGTTGTATTTTTAATGGTTATTGAGAGCCAAGTTTAGATTTTTCCTGAAATAAAAAAATAAAACATTTTTTCAAACTACACAAAAGAACGATGCCCTTATGTTTTCAGAACTAATTTAAGTTAATCAGTGCATCAGAAATAAAAATATGATTCTTAAAGAGGTTGCTGCCTAAACATAGATACTGAATTCAGAATAATCACCTAATTTGAAGAGGTCGTATTAAGCCAGTAGAAGTGTCTATAAGCAAAAGGAAAGCTGGTATAAAAAAATTGCATTTGATTCAATAAATACCTTGAAATTGACCAGAAGGAAGATGAAAGATTTAACACGATTTAGAAATACCTAGTCTGGAAAAAGGGATTATAGATACTAACTGTGAAAAGAGTCAGGGGTTTAAACTTTGTTTGCCTTAAATATTCATGGTTTAAGGAGTTAATAGTGAAAGAAAGTACTCAGTCGGGTAGCAGATCTTATAAAGTGCTTTATAACCCTTCAGAATGCTAGGAAGGCAGAAGTAGCCATTTACACACGGCTGCTGTTTCTCTGTGCAGTGAAGAAATAAGCAGATAAAATAAGGTTTTCAAAAATCTCCTTTTCTTTCTTCTAAAAAATTCTAAGAAAGTATATGTCATTTGGTGAAATAAAAGAACTCTTTTCTCCTGGCATTTCTAATTTTTCATTGGGTCTTACATGATGTGAGGAGAAGAGGTGACAGGGCAAGGTGAGTACAGATGTCATTTTCACATGGTGTCTTTTCTTATGTAACATTCTGATACTTCCTCTTCTTCCTCTTCAATAATGTGTGGACAGCAGCACATGCTCAAGTAACAAGAATGAATTCAGTTAAGTGATTTAAGAATAAGCATTTGGGAAAAGTGTTCTAAAGCTGCTTAGACCCTCAAACATGCAAGAGAACTCACTTTGGGTCACTTAATGCAATCCATTCTGTACACAGCAATATCCACAAGTTTCTGAAATCACAGAGGACAAATGGAGCAAACAAGCAGACTGCTTCTTTATATCTCCATGAAAATGGCAAGATTTGTTTTCCAATTTTGGTAAGGAAAAAAAAAGATGGTAAATTGTGTGTGATGGTGCATCTATTCAGAAAATAGAGACAGAAGTTCAAGGCCTACCTGGATAACAGGGAGACCCCATTTCAAAAAAAGAAATATCAAATATACTTTTTAAAGATATAATGAGTCAGCTCTAAAAAATGTAATATAATAAATAATCTTTTCTTTCTTTGGAGTTTAGTGCTCATTTTCTTTAATCAACATTTCTATGAAAGTAATATTTATTGGCTCTACATTCTGATTAATAATTTTTGATATTGGATGGGCCTTGTCTATATAAGATTGCAGAGAACTTAGATATTATTTCACATTATTATGGCAGCATAAGTCTTAGCCTCATATGGGAAAGTAAAATCTTTGAATATTATCTTTGATGAGCTACAGTATTCATTTCTCCCTCTTTTTCTTCAGACTTCCATGGGCTCTGTCACCACTTTGGACTCCATATGCCTGCATTTGTCTGCCTAATTGAGAAAAAAAAGAAATATAGCATTAGAAGTGAGATGGCTTCCATTTGGTATGTCTTAGATGTACAAGGAAGCATATGTCATACACTTCGTTACGTACTGGGTCCATAGGAGCTAACCATTTAGGTTAGTAGATAGTAAATGTAGTTTGTAAACAAATGTGTTTTGATTCGTTTTGAAAGCATGAAAGCAACCCAAATGAGACTCGAAGTGATCCATTAGTGTCTCATTTATGCCTGCAAGACTCCTAATGCTAATTTGGATAGAAAGTAGTGCAAGGTTTAGAGGGGTCAGTCCAATAGATTCAGACCTCCAAAGCACCAGCTCATTGTGCTGCACTGACTGAATTAACTTTAACTTACAAGGTGTAATAACAATTAGGAGAGATCAGAATATGTACATTATGCATATGATATTAAGATATATAGCTTAACATTCAGTGCTAGATTTAAAACAACCTGAATGATGAGTGCTCATATTCTAACAATGTTCAATTTTCCCAAGTCCACTGTGTCCAGTGATCATTCAGAAAATACAGCTTGTTTAAGGAAATTACCTATTTCAGAATAAAAGTCTTGTCTTGTTCCAATGCACTAATTTATTTTGTTCCAGTTAAGTAAAACCCTGCATACTCTAAAGCTGTTGATTTAAATAAAGGCCCCACAACTTTCTATATTTGATTTTAAATTGTGAATCATCTATTTCCCACCTTGGAAGCAGCATTCTGTTGCTTTATTTTATGATGTGATACGGTAAAAAAATACATATTGTGGCAAAGTTTACCTGGGAAAACTGTTTAATAAATTCTGGTGGAAAACTGGAGAAATAATCCAAAAAATATGAGCAACTGGAAGTGTAGAAATTCTGTGTCTTCAACCAATTAACCTCTTTCCCAGATATTCTCCAGACTTCTGACATGTAAGGAAAGCATGTTTGATTCATCTCCTTTGAACATGTTTAAGTTCCTCTTTCTTTCTGTTTCTGATTGTAGTCAGCATACAGAGTTAAACAGACACTCGGACCAAACACAATGGCATTGGTAAGTCACATACTAGTCGTCTATGAAGGAAAAATGTTCTTTAGGAATTGCATTTTCATGCAGAATTCTATAATATCTCTATTCTTAAGGCTTAAGGAAGCTTTCAAGAAAAAACAAAAACAACAAATTGACCATACATACCATCAACTCAAATCACAAGCACTATAAAGAAAGGATTGGGTTGAAGCAAGGGAAGGTAAGATTTCTCATTGAGGGCCAGAGGTCTGCAGGGTGCATAGCAAACCTTGAACCTGGAGTCATGTCTACCCCCCCCCCACCTCCCCTCTGCCTGACAGGCTTGCATAAATTGACAGTGTTCAATTCTTGTTGAAGCCATTGCCGAATCTGTTGATGCTCTCCCTGTTCAGGAAGCATCTAGATAGAACCATTTCACTATTTGTGGTTTTTTTTTTTGTTCCTTTATTTGTTTTTCTTTATAGCTTTTTATAGAGATGATTGTTCAATGTGGAGTTCCATTGCAGCTGAGGAACTTCTCTCATTATATTTACTAATTTATATAGCAACCAAAAGGTAGAAGGAAAATAAAACAAAAACATATTTAGTAATTTCTTGAATTTAAAAACTAGCCTTAGGGGAAAATACAGCACTTTATATTTTGTATCACTGCTGTGTTTAAGAAACCTAAAAATGGGATTTTTCATATTCTCATATTTTGACAAGTACTTTACATTTGCTTGAATAAATATTTTACTATGAAAGGAATATGATTAAAAGGAAAAGCACCCCACACTATTAACTTCCCAGGAACAGGAAAGCAGTAAAAGTACACATTCTATAAGCCTGGGGTGCAGCAGCGTTCAGTTGATTTCAACCAATCCTCAAAAGAGATTTTCGTGTTCTTTCTTATGCTTAGGCTCCAAGAAACCCTGTACTTGAAGAAAGGAGAGGGAGTACTTCAGCTGTTACATTGATGAAACAGCATTTAGTTCTTTCCTGAAGAGCTCCTACATCCCTCGAGTATATAGACAATGGCACACTATATAGCAAGTCAATTAGCTCTAACAGGCAGAGTTCAGGAAGCATATTTATGCTCTTTCAGGAAAACACTTGCAGCTCTATTCCTGGCTATATTTCATACTGTTAAGGTCATTTTTTCACATGGAAATTACATTTAAGTGACTGAGAAAAATCACTCATAATATTTTTAAAGAAAAAAAGAAGCACTTGCTAATGCAAGAGAATGAGTTTGTTTTATTTGTAATTATCTATCTTTAGAGTAATTGAGATTCTAAACAGCAGCTAATAGCCTCGCTGTCTGAAATTACTATTGCCTGAAACTTTTCCTTGCCCAATATCAAAGAGCTTTTCAATTGCAACTCCACTACTGAAACCTGGGTCATTTTCCAGCAATTAATTGGAAGAAGTGATTAATAGCTTAATAATGGGTTGCACTGTGTTTAAAAAGTGCAGGGGATGCGCATAGGAAAGGAATATGTCATTTTGTATCCCTGAAACATAACCTAATTGAAAAATCAGCGGTTGGTCTTATTTACTTTGGGTTTGTACTTCCAAACCCTCCTTTGATCTACTCTGCAAAAATGTGTAAAATCTGGAGAGTATTTTTAATTAACTCCTTGAGCATTGAACACTCTAAGAATTTAAGGTGCATCATCAGCTCTCCCCTGACCCCTGCTGTGCTCAGCCAACTTCTCAGGAATTTGAGAGCCATACGTGTCAAGCCTGTATCTGGATGTGCAGATGGTAGTGACCATTTGGCAAGTCACCCACACTCAAAAGGACACACTTAACTCTACCTCCACAATGTGGATCCTGGGAGCCTATGATCATTTCGACACTTTCTTGTTACATTTCCCATTGACCTAATGTCTATAAAACCTAGCCGCAGCTCTTGGAATATGCTTCCAGAAAGATCCATAGAGTAGTCAGTTTCATTTAAAGTTTCATAAAGCTAAATGGTCAAAACTTTGAGACCAGGTCTCAAGGAAAAGGAAGCTTGAGGAGAATAGTTAAGTCAAGGAAAGTGGTTTCATGTTAAGCTCAAGGGACAGAAGTAGCCAGCAGCAGGGGATGAGGACTCGTTTGTTCAGCTCATTTCAATGCCATGTTGATCTATGTCATGATGCTTGAATATGGGACCCCCTTTTTGTCTATTAAATATTTATGCTCCTGTCTTATGATGCTAGGAGAAAATCAAGAATGAGACTATTGATTTCCCATAATTCCTTCCACATTGCATGATGCTGCATCCCGCATGAAGGAGAAATGAAGCCGCTCTATTTTTCTTCCATTTCATGGCTCAGTGTGAGAGGATGTCAGGACTGTGTAGTATTTGTTTCGTGGGGGTCAAACATAAAAATGAGTAAGAAATAAAATATGATTTTTTTAAAGAAAAAGTGCCTTTGAATGAATTCCACATCTCCATCTCTCACAACGTCTGGGATCCAGTAGAGACCACTTATTCCTTGAAGTCAAGTTGTGCCATGAGGATCGGACTGGTCATACATAGAGTCTTCCCCTTCAAATGTTTCCACATGTATCAGAGAACACATAGAAAAAAAAGGAGAATTTTGAAAATTTAAAAAGAGAGAGATTTGATCTTCCACTGCTAAAATGTATAAAGTTGGCTAAATTTAAATAGCTGTGATGAACGTGGAATAATGTGTTGGAAGTGGGGAAATCAGCTGGGAACAGACAACAGGGCCTTTATGAACTGCAATGTGCTTCTAGATTGGGCTCTACATAGTTTGGAAGTCAAAGGATATTGAAGGCCTGAATGAACAGAAAATGGTCCTTCTTGGGGGAAGGTCAAACTGAACTCCTGAACTTTCTTCTGAACCTGGAACCAAAAGCCCTCACTATCTTCCAGCTGAGAGTGCAGATCTCTGCTTCTGTGATGGCTGATAGTCAAGGGGAAGGCAGGCCAGTGGGAGTAGCTATTCTCCTGCATGCCTTTACAAGGTTTTCTTGGAAGTAATAATTATTTTTAGTTTGAATAAATTTGTGTACAGCCATCGCTAAATTTTAAATGTCTGGCACAATTTTCTATGCATTCTCTTTTTCTTAAATCAATCACTTTTATTCCTATTTTCCCCCTCCAAAATGTTGATCTTTGTCTCAAAGCTAGTTTGCTTGTTTTCCACTGAGGTCTACAAATAGCTACCATATCTACTAGTATTGTCTCCTACTTTTGGATTAGTTACCTTTACCACCTATGTGACTAAATACCTCACGTGGGCAACTTAAAGGAGCAGTGGTGATGCTCATGGCTTCAGAAGGTTTAGTCTATGATCACTTGGTACCATTCACATTGGCAGTTCTGGCAGTCGGCCAGAGGAATACTTGTCATTTTAGGTCTGACCTGCTGAGCAGGAAGTAGAGAGAGATGGGATGCTGCTGCTGACATTGACTGGCTTTCTTTTTTCCTCTCCTTATTCTATCTGGGCCTCCGGCTATGCAGTGGTGCTGGCCACATTCAGGTAGTCAATCCCTTTCTAGTCAATCCTTTTGAAAACACCCTCACAGAATCACCTGCCTCCTAATTGATTCCAAGTTGAATGAAGTTGATACTAGTGACTAATGTTCACACTGTCTACAGAATTGTTTTGATTGCAATCTTATTTGACTTTCTTTGTACAAGTGAGTGTGTGTATGCATGTATGTGTGTATATACGGTGTGTATGTATGGGGTGTGTATGTATGGATGGTGTATGCTGGTTATAGTGTGTATGAGTCAAAAGACCAACTCAAGGTGTGGGCCATTGTCGTTCACCTTATATGAAACAGTGGCTTTCTTATTGCTTGGCTATGGTGAACTCCAGGCATGGCTGGCCTGTGAGCTATGACGTTCTATTGATTCTACCTTCTATTGTTGTAAGCAATGCACACTCAAAACTACTTTGTTGGCTTTGTGTAGGTTCTGGGGATCCAATCTCCAGTTGTTAGTTTCCCTAAGCAAGCCATTTCCCCATCTCTTACCATATGATATTTAATTTTTTTAAGCTTTTGTATTTTGGTATACATCTTCTTTGTTGTAGGTGAAAATCTAGAAATAGATTTCTACTTGAAAACCTTTCTGTATAAACTTCTTAATAATTTTTCTGTCGGCCCAATATAAGAGCTCCTGAAATATGCTTTTGCTTATTTTATTCTTTCTCATCCAATTTAATATGCTCATATCTTTCTAAGATATTTCCTTGAAACCATGTTGTTACTTATATATTTAATAGTTTAGTTTTATGTCTATATATCATGGCATTTCAGGATCATTTCTTATACTCTGTTTCCTTATTTGTTTTTTTTTTAATTTTTTAATACAGGATCTCACTAGTCTCACTGAATTCTGGGTTTACAGGCATGCTTCATCACAAGCATCTCTGGTTTAATTATTCAGTATTTCTCTATGTCTATGATTTATGAATGCAGTTTTTATCTTTCATTGTCATTATGAGAATTCTAATAACACTATTTTCTCTAAATGTTTGCATTCCCATTATCCAATCTAATTCTATTTCTTATTTATCTTGTTCTTTCTTTTCTTTCAACATATTCAAGTTATCTTGACACTATCTTGTAACTATTAACTGGCCTCCTAGATTCTAGGTTTACCACCTGTTTGCCAGCTTACTTGAATTCAGAGGACATAAGATAGACTCTACCTACCTGTAGAGGAAGGGAGGTGAGAGAAGTGTTAGATTTCTTACACTTATCAGACTTGTATTTAGTCTCCTGTTTATAAGATGGTGCCTTTCCTCCATCATCTCCTGTGCTTTCGTCCATGAATTCAAGATTTTCTGTGTGTGCTTGTTTGAGTTTTATATTTTGAATATTTATATTTTTGTTTAAGTTCATATTTTGAACACAAACTTCTGAAATAACTACCAAGATGCAGATCCACATTCTCCATCTACAATGTGTGTTGACATTGTTGAAAAACACATGAAAGAAAACCTAGAAAGGTGAACATTCCCTTGTAGTATGGAGTGAGGATGAATAAGATCTGTTTGGGATGCTGGCACCATAAGGCCAGGTCTCAAGCTTTTCACCCCAAGACTGAGCCCGGATCAGTGAACCTTGCCATCTACAGCAGAAGCAATGAGGAAAGCAAAATGTGTTCAAGAGAAGTGAGACTGTGAAGAGATTCTCCTAGAGAGAGAAGAAAGTATTCATAGGTGAAAACAGAGGAGGGTCTTCCACTGAGCCTTACAGGATAGCAAACATGTGGTCACTCTTGCCTTAGAGTTTATTAAGCCAGACTCAAGCTTCAGGAACTTAATCTGGAATTTATTTGTTGTTAAAGTAGTTCACTTTGACAAGAGTGTCAATAGAATTGAACAAATCATCAGCTTTTAAATCCTGAGAGGGGATGGCTCTACATATTTATCCTTCCTGGATTACCAAGAGACTCGGGGGACAA
Organism: Zapus hudsonius; assembly: GCA_004024765.1. Classification (NCBI taxonomy): domain Eukaryota; kingdom Metazoa; phylum Chordata; class Mammalia; order Rodentia; family Dipodidae; genus Zapus; species Zapus hudsonius. Next base: position 50,484 of record PVHP010007459.1, read on the forward strand.
TGGGCATGGTTGCCAAGGAACTGTTGAGACACTTTGACCTCCCCAGACATTCTACTTTAGGTGAGGTTAAGAGAAGCAGGTAAGAAATATCACGGAAAACCTGTCTGAATACTTGCAAAGAGAGAAGTGTGAAGGTAGTTATTATAATCAAAATTTTTCTTGTTATATTGAAGGTTTCTGTAGATCTTTTCCAGTTTTTAATCGAAGTGAATGAGAAAGTTACTAGGTACACATGGATCCAAATGTTCAGTAATATTAAATGGCAGCACATTTGGTTATTTAAAATTTTCACTTGAATTTGGTTAAAGAAATATATTGATTTGAGCTCCTCTAGTAACCTGGGCAAACAGCAGCATTTTTGTCTTATATCTTCACAATGTACCAAATGTATGTTGAATGATTATTTAGTGACATAGAACTAAAAGTTCATGAAGGATCTAAGATTCAAAGGTAGTGCTTTGTGGGAAGAATCATTTGTCACTTTGGAGACAAACTACATCCAAAATATCGAGGCCTATTTATTCGCAGTTGCCATAAACACAGTAGCTGGGTCATTATGCTTTGAGGAACCCATACAAATGTTCTGAGCAATGATCTCTCTCTCACTCTGCTCTCTCTCTTTCTCTCCTCTCTCTTCCTTTCTTTCTACCTAGGCTCTCACTATACAGCACACAGGTTCACCTCAGTCTCTCAATATCCCTGTCAGCCTTCTGAGTATTTTGATTATGGGTATGAGCTACCATGTGCCAGTTTAACAATGAAATTTCAGATCAAAGCAAACAAGATATATTCATTTTGTTGCAATAATAAAGTATAATCATTTTTATGAGACAGGAATCTCAAAGGCAAAATTGCTTACTTTTTGAGTCACTGACTCATAGACAAGTCATTAAATCCATGTAAATTACAAGAAAGCAACTCCTAAGAAACTGAAACTTTTTTTCCTAATGTCTACAGTATCATGGTATTCCCTAAACACTTCAACTTGAACACTCACAAACAGGTATCCAATTTTCATGGAGAGTTAGAAAATCTCTAAAGAGAGCTGTTCTCTTTCCTTAGGCATCTGTAGATATTTTGTGGGGAGGAGCTCCTTTCATTTTCTAGTCTTTTTTTTATCAATAAAGGCTGTGCTGGGACTAATTGATGGGGTATTTGAGAACAAAGTTTGAGATGCCTGAGGCTAGAAACATCTTGCATGCTTCTCAGCTGGAAACAGAAAAATGAGACACCCAATGGTGCCTACTTCAGAACGGCTAAGATATGATTAAATTTGAGATATACTGTTCAAGGAATTGCCAATGGCTGATGTGGCTGGAGCACAAGGGAACAAGGCGAATACAGAAGCAGACATCAGAGTGGAACATGGCATCAGGCCACACAGAGCAGTGGAAACGATTAAGGTGAAGAGCATGTGCTGGAGGCTTTATCAACATCACCCAATTCCCTATCATCCCTGGTTCTCAAGAAGAACCTGCATGTCCTGGGAATATAACATTCAGGATAATAAGGAGCTGACTCACCAGAACAGCTTAGTTTCTTCCACAAAATGCCAACCATTATTTTACTATTGAATAATTCTTGGGACCCTAAAGGATACGAGCCAGGCATGGGGGTCTCTCAGCCATGGTCTAAGTGGAGCACAGTAAGTAGAGACTTCATTTGTTCTGCTGTGCATTCCTGACCCGCGAGGACTAGGACGAGGGCCTTGTCCACTCTCCATGTGCAGCAAGCTTGTCATCAGTGCTCGTGGAAGTTCTGCCTCCCAGACTGGGAGAAGTTAATGTGTAAAACAAACTTGCCTCACTGCCTCAACTTACTGCGATGGAGACTCGGGAAAATTCCAATTAATTTGGAACAAGAGAAAGACATGACCTTACACTTTTGGCTTGAAATGTGGGAAGATAGTGAAAAACCTCCTGGAATTTGAGTAATGAAAGTGAAGGAGGAGGAATCTTGGCTTGAAAAAATAAAAATTATGTCTTTATTGCTTATGATTTTTATATTGTCCTATTATAAAGGATTCAGGGTGAGTTAGCAGCTGATATGAGTCAAAGTTAGGAAGTAGCTAGAACCAGCTGTTAATAATTCTAGAAAGCTCTATGTGAGCTGTCATAATGATAGGGGTTAAAAGTCATCAACAATGTGAACAAGCAGTGAATCGTTCAAGCTACAAAATGAACCAGCAAGGCAAAAATGTACCCACTGGTGCAATTGTCACATATAAATATTGGGAGCAATCAATAGCTCTCTGATTGACTATGAGGCTCATTTGAAGGGAAGGGAATTTATGCTTTGTACTGAGAACCAAATCAGAAGCCCATGCCTTCGAAAATCACAGACTCTAGAGTAAATTTCAAATTATTCGTTTTGAGAGGTTGCGTCCTTTGATAGCCTCTTAAATGTGTATGGTTATTCCCTTTGATCCATGATACTCTCATTCTTGGTTAAAGAACTTGCTTCGTACAGATGGCTAGGAATAATGGGGAGGCCCAATATCCATCATAAGTACAAGCAGAGAAGGCTGAGTGCCCAGCATGACAGCTGTATTTTCTGTCCCAGCAGCCAGGGCCTTGGAAGGGGTGGATTGAATATGACTCCTGCTTTTCACTGCTAACCTGAGAACTTCCTCCAGGGAGATAGGGGGCAGAAGACACCGAAGAGATTCAAAAGTCATGAAGCAGAAAACCAGAGGCTGCTGAGAGCTCCCCTCCAAAGGAGACGTCCTAGGCTTCCAGAACATTGCAGAAGAGGAGGTGGGAAGAATGTAAGAGCATAAGGGATGGAAGACATACTGGGAGTTCTCTCCATAGCAACTGACTGGTGCATTTATGACCCGACATTGACTACTGATACCCTCATCGAGGATGGTCCTCAGTGGAATGAGGGTGGGGGAGAGGGAACACAAGACAACTGGATGGGAATAGGACCAATTTTCAGTATGTTCATATCTAAATTAAAGGCTCTGGAGATAAGGTAATGTGAGGTCAGGAAAGTAGAAAGTGTGAGTCAGAAGTCAGAAGAATAAGGAGGTATAAGACAATGTTTGCAAGCCTTTCAGCATTGAGGAGTTGAGTTTAGTAACGCGGTGAGAATGGTGTCTGATTGTTTCAGGGTGAAGATAGAACTGTGGGCCAGGAGGCGGAGAATCTAGACCATCATTTCAGGCAACATCAGTGTGAAAGACACTATGTAACAGGAACTGGGCTAGAAAGAGAATTGTTTTTTCTCTCCTCTGTCTCATTTATCGACCTCCCTTCCTTCCTCTCTTCATTCTTCCCTTCCTTCATCCTTCTCTCTCTCTCTCTTTCTTTTTAAAAGGTAGGATTTAGCTCCTCTTTGTTTCCTGATAGAAATTATATTTGGATGCAGAGAGAAATTGATGATGGGGAGCCCCAGGAAAAATTATGTTTCAAAATTGTTGCTAAAGCCTTAAGCAGAAGGAAGGAAAGATGGACGATATATTTTGAGGGGGTCTGTCATTCATAGACAGTGTGTTGTGCTCCTAGAAACAGGTGAAACAGGTCAAGCTTACCATAGTGACTGGATATTTGGTGATGGACCAATAAAGAGGCCCTTCTGTTTTGTATTCTGGTAAAGGAAAATGACTTTATATGAAGAAGAGAGCTCCCAATTAGTCAATAAGGAAATATATGAGCAAGGACGATGTACATATCCTGCAAGAAAGAATAGAATCTGTTTTTGCTTTTATTTTTGAAGTCTTTTAACTGATAAATTTTCATTTGAATTGGTTTGTAACTATCTTATTTTGTGACTATGAATTAACCACCTTTTATTATACAAATGTAATATATAAATGTTTTTACCTAAAGCCTACAAAACCTTGATCTACATTTTGCTCATTTCAGAATTGTATTTTTCCATTTCAGGACTCTATATTATTGGAGCATCTGAATTCCCACCTAAAACTAACAAATCATTCCAGCATCTCTCTGTATCCCCACCTACCTTAGTATGCTAAAATTAGATTTTGATATGAAATGCTATATACTGAGTTCACCCACTGTCATGTAACATTATTTATGATTGTAGATGGTCCTTCCCAATACTATAATTACCAGATAAAAATCTCTAACTTTTTAACACGTTAAGGCTAAGAAGCTGGCCCATTGATAATTAACTTCTCCTAAATTACCTAATCAAGTCATGCAAGTGGAGCAAATGCCTCATAAATTCTAGGAGAAAACCAGAAATGAACTACATTTCTAAGACAAGCTCCAGCTTTATTGGCTTAGAACCATTTATGATTTTTAAAGTGACATATACTCGTGTTAAAAAAATACATCAGAACCAAAGTGTAAGTCGTGGCAAAATGACCCACATGTCCCCTATCACCTTGAATCTCTCTCTACTTCCTATCCACCCTTCTTGTACCATCACTCCATAGAACTCAGGTTTGGCAGACAGCCCTCGGTTCATTCCCATTCCCTTCAGATGAGGTTCCTTTATGAGAGGGAGAGTTCTATTTGAGTTGAGAGGCTACTTTATTTATTTTTTAGCTGCGATGAAATAATTAAAAAATGAATGGATACAGTTGAATTGTTGGTAGCATATTTATTATTTGGAGCAGTTTTTAAAAATTCCTTGAAATTAAAAATCATACTTGGAGCAGGTCGATTAGTCAGATTTAATTTTTCTTTCACTCTCTTATATTGGTGTAAATATTTTCATCTGTTATGCATAACCAAAGAGTATATTAAACTGTCAAAACATAAATGATTTCCTTTGGCCACCATGGCTTGAGGGATTTATTTCAAGTCTGTTGTGCTACTATTTGCCCCTAGGATGTATAATCTATATTTTTGGGAAACGTGGCTTACTGTAAGGCACCTGTATTATTTATGTGTGATTAATATGTGCGTTATGGTGAATGTGGTCCTTTGGCCTTACTTCTCTCTTACAGTGACTTAATCATTTCTCACAAGAATGTAGTCATTGTAATAAAACATTCTACATGCTAGTTTGTTTTTCATCAGTGACAAACGCAATTGTAGTAAAATGTGAATTTTCAGTTATTAATATATGGCATCATGAATGAAATTTACTGGGCGACATCTGTGAGATGCAACTGCATTGTACTGCAGAAGCTAAACTGAGCCAATCCTGGTTTACATGAATTTAAATATAAACATTAGTGAGTGGCACCTTTAAATCACAGTGTTCAGGTCACTAGACCTAACTTGTGCTTCCAGATATAAATTTGTAAACTGGACAACTAGATGGTTATATGGTGCCTGTTAAGATGTTCCCACTGTAATTTGCAATCTTGCAACAGATTATAAAGATTCTTGATCATCTCTTTCAGATAATATCATGCTCCAAATTAGGATGTATGTCACTATTCTGACTGGATCATATAGGACACAGGAGTTTTCATGTTTGTTCAGAAAAAGCAGTTAAGCCTAAAGAAAGCATGATACTCAGAAATCCAAAATGTCCAAGTCTAAGATTCAATTAGACATTAATATTAACTCCAAGAACATTTTTTTTCACAATGGTGCCAGGAAAAAGGATAGGTGTTATTTTACAGCTATGGTGTTATGCAGACGACTCAACATAAAATAACTTCACCACATTTTGGAAACCTTTGTCAAAGGGGAAGATAGAACATAAACACAAAAATGATAACTAAATAAACAGATAAATATTTTAGACAATTTCCTTTTGTGTATGTAGGAAGAATGTATCTTTTGTTATCTAATGACAGATGATTTCAAATTTGAGAACACACACACACACACACACACACACACACACACACACATATATATATATATTACATATATATTCTGGGATTTGGTTCCCCCCACCTTTTTGTAGGTTATCCATCATTAAAGCTATGGGTGGGTTTTTTATGTAGTAATGTTGCATGGAGAATATATATTTAAATACTTTATTTATTCATTTTCAAGCAGAAATATATATATATATATATATATATATATATATAT
>PVHP010007460.1:0-56586 GCA_004024765.1 Zapus hudsonius
CTTCCTTCCTTCCTTCCTTCCTTCCTTCCTTCCTTCCTTCCTTCCTTCCTTCCTTCCTTCCTTTCTGTTTACCTCCCTCCCCTCTCTCTCCTTTCCTCCCTCCCTTATTCCTTTCTTCCTTTGTTGCATGCGTGTATTTAATGTGGTGTACGTGTACATGTGTATGGTGGACGCCCACATGGCACTCTCTGCATTTGCCTTTGATGACAAAGAGGGAAATGCCAGGTGCCCCCTTCCATCACTCTTCTACCCATTCTTACTTGAGTTGGAGTCTGTTACCGATCCTTGGGTTTGCTCCCCCCCAGCCCCTTCAATTCTCTGCTCTCTGCTCCCTATAAGACTGGGGTTACAGACATGCATGGCCATGCCCAGCTGCTTCTGTGGGTCCTGAGGATCAAGCAGTCTCTCAGCCTCCTCAGGCCCTCATGTTACACAGGAAGTGCTCTTGACCACGAGCCATCTCTCCAGCCAGAACCTGAGCCTGTGGCCCTCCATCAGGGTGTCCCATCTCTGAGGCTTACAGCTGATGCTGGATGCAAGGGAGTGTATCTTCATCCTTCAGACCACTAAGCTATCTAATTATATTAGTTTCCTGCAAGCAAGGGCTCCAATTCCAGAATGGACAGAGGCAGTTGAAATGGACCACTTACTCTGAGCTGAACTGGCATCTTCTGACCCTGTCTTTGGCATGACGCAATCTTCTGTGACTATCTTCATCCTCTCTCTACCGACCAGCCCTGGATTCCAGATGATTTAGAATAATAGGCTTGGATATCTTCCTGGTTTATAGCTATCTCTCCCTCCTTCCTCCCTCCTTTCCCCTCTCACTTCTATTTCTTCTCTTCTGTTTAAAATAGCTTTGCTGGAAAATTATCCACATACAATATAATTCACTTACCGGAAGTCTATGCCACTATATCCAGAGTTGTGCAAACATCATTACAATCAACTTCAGAACATTTTTGTCACTCCCTGAAGAAAATCTATATCCATCAGCAAGGACTATTTTCACCTCCGAACTTCCTTAGCCCTGGGGAGCAATCTATTTTCTGTCTACAGGTTTGACTCTTCTGGATAGTCTATATACCCTTTGTGTCTGACTTCTTTTACCTAGCATAATATTTCCAGGATTTACCCATGTTGTATAATATATCAAGACTTCATTCTTTTTATTACCAGATAATATTTTGTTTTATTGATAGACCACATTTCATTTACCTGTCAGTCAATGGATATGTATGATTTCCAATTTTGGCTATTATCATTGATGTAGATACGAGCACTAGTGTTTAAATTTTTATGTGGTATACCTTCATTTCTCCTGGGTATATACATAGGGCCGTAGTTACTGAATCATGTTAAGTAGAAGCTTAAACTTTTAAGAAACTGTCAGACTAGTTTCCATAGTGGCCTTTTGTATTCCCGCCATTATACACTCTAGAATTCTTTATATTTCTATTATGTTCCAATCCTCCACTGACACCTGCTATTATCTGTCTTTTTTTATTGTTACCATCCAAGTGGAAGTGAAATTGCATCTCACTGTGTTTTTTCTTAGGGACCAGGGGTTGAGGTAGGGTCTCACTCCAGCCCAGGCTGACATGAAATTCACTATGTAGTCTCAGGGTGGCCTTGAACTCACAGAGATCCTCCTGCCTCTGCCTCCCGAGTGCTGGGCTCAAAAATGTGTGCCACCAGCCTCATTGTGTTTTGATCTGTGTTTTTCTAGTGGTTAATGATGTTGAACATGGTCTTCTGGCTTCTTGTCCCCTTGTGTTTCTTTGGAGAAATATCTGTACAGATCTTTTCTCATCTTTTGTTTGCATTCTCTTTTTATTATTGAAATTTAAATATGTATACATAGATGGTAGATCTAAGTATCTATTGGCTACACAATTGTCAAATATTTCCAGTTTGTGGATATCTTTTCATTTCACCGATGGTGCCCTTGGAAGTTCAGCAATTTTTTCTGTTTGATGAAGTCCATGTTTTGTCGCTTGTATTTGTTTTTGTTCTTTATATTTGGGGGTTATATCTAAGAAACTATTGACTAATCCAATGACCATGAGACTTCCATGTTTTGTAATCAAGTGTTTTCTTCTCAGAGCTTTCTCTTGTGAGCATTTGGCTCCATCCTGAGATGATTTCTGTCTATGGTGTAAGGTAGGCACGCACTCTTACTGTTCAGCTTCCATTTCAGTTAGTTGTCCTGGCACCCTTGTTGAAAAGACCAGCCTTGCTCCCACAGAACTGCCTTGGGGTTCTTGTTAAAAACCAACTGATTGTGAATGTATGGATTTATTTTTAGACTCTCAATTCTAGTCCATCAATCTGTGCGTCTCTCCTTATATCCATACTACGCTAGCTTGATTACTTGTAACTTTGTCCTAAGGGTTGAAGTTAGGGTCCTTCCATATTTTCTTTAATACATACCTTGCAGCATTTACACCAAAGGAGACTGGGCAGTGGCTGGCGAGGAGGCCCTGACAGCATGTGCTGAGGGCTTAAGAGATGAAGGTCCACGGGAGGCACAGAAGAGTCCAGTCTTTCTCCCTTGCCCTGCCACACCCCTGTGTCACCTGATACAAGTCACTCGATGCTTCTGGGCTCTTTTCACTTTCTGCAGCATGCAAGCTCTGTTCTAGTTGTTGGCCAAGGATTTTGAATTCAATTTTTCTGGAGGTATGAAAGACTCAGTCTGTTTCAGCCGATTCTTTCCCAGGATCCCATGATTTTATAGCAAAGCATTCATGGGCTTTCATTTACTTGGATTCTAGGCATGACACAGGAGATATACAGGATGAGTCCAGATTATCTTGTCATGCCAGAGAGCAACGATGACACGGAAAACTACCAAGGTCGTGTCTAAAGGACTTAGGCTCTCACTGGCCAGAGATGGGGCACTTTGGATATTGATTGACAAGGTTCTAAATGTATGGAATGTAGTAAAATTCATGAGCTCTTAATGCTGCTCTTAACACACACAATTCTTTGGAACTTCTGGACTTTGAGATCCATGAGCGACCCCTGGATTATCTCTTCTACTTGGCTGGGTTTTCAGGGTTATGCCATTTTACCTGGATCTCTTAGACCCTGGGCTCTGCTCCAGGGCTTTGCAACCAGTTTCCTTTCATCACTGTGTTATTCTGTGTCTGTCTGTTGGGGGAGCTACAGTTATCGGTAGGTGTCTGCCCACACACAGTTGCACCAGGCTCTGCCTGGAGAGTATGTGGAAAGATGTTATCGCTACCAAAAATTGACAGAGACCAACTCAATCACCAGGAAGCATCCCCTCAGGCTCCTGTCTAGCCCTCCCCAACTCTGATAGGCACGTTGCTTCCCTTTGTTTCTCTGCCACAAGCTTCTGTTGCATCAATAAAACATGCATTCTCTACAGCCTGCAGCTTCTCTAACCATGTGCCTTCTCAAACAGAGGCTCTCAGATTTGGGGAGGTTAAAAAGATCTCTTTTTTCTCTCTATCTTTTCTCTCTCTCTCTCTCTCTCTCTCTCTCTCTCTCTCTCTCTCCATTTCTCTATTTCTGAAAAAGTACAGTCAATGGAGCTGAGGGCTTGGCTCAAAGTTGAGACCTGCACTCACTCCAAGCCCTGCTCCTCCAGCCCTTTCTGCTCTTCCTCTTGTGGGCCTCAGTTTCTTTCCATAGAAAAACAAAATGGCCAGGAAGTCTCTATCCGTGCCACACTGTGTTCTAAGTTAACTGAGAGGAGCCAGATAAAGAAGGCAAATCATTGGGTCAGAAAACAGATCAATAGCTGCCCGGAACAGAGGGGGTGGGGAGGGGTTAGCTACTATGGGGCACGTGGGACATTTCAGGGTGATGGGATTTTCTACCCTGGTTTGTGGTGTGTGTGTGTGTGTGTGTGTGTGTGTGTGTGTGTGTGTGGCCATTGCATCACTATAGAAGTTTCTTGAAACTAATAGCACTATGTAAAAAAGGGATGATTTTTACTATGAGTAAATTATAACTCAATAAATTGGCATTGGGCTGGAGTGATGGTTCAGCAGTTAAAGCTGCTTGCTTGCAAAGCCTGACTGGCCTGGTTCAATTCCCCAGTACCCAGGTAAAGCCACATGCATCTGGAGTTTTGTTTGCAGTGGCAAGAGATCCTAGCATGCCTATTCCTTCCCTCCCTCCCTTTTTTCTTTCTTTCTTTCTTTCTTTCTTTCTTTCTTTCTTTCTTTCTTTCTTCTTTCTTTCTTTCTTTCTTTCTTCTTCTTTCTTTCTTTCTTTCTTTCGTCTGTCTTTCTTCTTTCTTTTTTTTCTCTCTCATTCTCTCTTTGTTTGAAAATAAATAGCATATTAAAATAAATAAATAGACATAAAAATTCATCAGAGGTAAGAGGACATCTTGGAGGTCTTTCTCACCGATGATCTCCACAGATTCCCTGAGAGTGTGATCATGGTCAGTAGAAAGAAATATCCAGGGTCTTGATTTGCTTTTTAAAATTTCCCTCCTTGATTCCCATCCCTTCTCAACTCAAAACAACCTTTCTAACTTAACAGGAGGAAGAAAAAAAGCCCCCCTCGTTTGTGTGATTGGCCATCGCAGGACTGAGACCTCTTTTGTGGTGGTCACATGTGTCTCTGCAGATGTCAGGTATTCTGAGGACGGAGGCCCTTGTTCTGGGTTCTGAGTCTCTGGCCTGAAGTGAAGTATTTCTGATCATGAGCGTGGAATTCAGATCCCAATGAAGCAAGGAGGACAAAGGGGAACATAGAGGAGAGGGTAGATCGCCATGTTCCACTTGCTTTGGAGTCTGAGGCAGAAGCCTTCCGCTCCCCACAGCTCCCCACTCTGCTGTTTCTGGGGTTTCCTGCAGGGTTAATTTTTTTTCTTGTTGATATCTTTATTATCCACAATTAGATACATTGTATGAGCAAATCTTATGATGGTACCCCCATTTCCCTCCTCCCTGTCCCCAACCCACTGGGGGCCCTCCTCAGTGGCATACTGAATCAGTCCATGGGGTAGGGGGTTATGAATAGCACAGGAGGTAGCCAGGTCCCTCCCTTTGTGTGCTGTTGCTGAGACGGGCAATGTCTCCCTACAGGGTTATCGATTGAGACTATCCAAGTGATACAGGGAGGGAACTTGGGAAAGCAAGGGGCTTGTCACAGGCATATACCGGTTACTGCCTGTACAGAGTCCAACGCCTCCTCTATGCTGTAGGGAAGGGCTGACATCCTGAGGCCAGTCTGCACAGGGCCACTGTCCTTCATTAACTCCCAAACCTATCCCCCATGTGACACTAATAGCAGCTCCCTGCTTAGTTCACAGCCACCGTGAGATTTCAATATTTTCCCCCCTGGAAACAAATGTTCAGACTGAAGGTGTATGGCTCAATCCCCATTGTCGGGGGCTATTTCTCTGCTTGATTGGTTGAAATAAGCCAGGCCTGGACAGGCCAGCTGCAGGGCTCTGATGAACTTGGAGCACAGTGAACCAGAGCTCTGCTCAAAATGGCACCCAGCCAAGCTACCATTCCACCCAGACCCTTTTAGATTAACCAGATACTGCAGCTTCTCCTTGGCCAGGTGGCCTGTCCCTAAGGGTGCAGAGTCTAGGACACCTGTCACTCCCATCACCGGTGCTGATGGGCAGCATACTGGGAAAGGAGTTGGTTGGCAGCACAGACAAGGCCATCAATGGAGCGTACCAAGCAGGCTGGGCAGAGCCCAGGAAGGGACATGCTCATCTGAGGGCCACGCTTGGGTGTGCAGGCTGTCATGCATCAGGAAATATTCTAGGATTAAAGGCACCCCTTAGGGATGATCCAGGCTAGGACCAATAACCACCTGGAAGCTTGCCCCAGGGGAAGGGCAGCTCATGCTTGCCAGGTCAAGTTCCCAAGAGGGCAGACTGTATGAGAAAGCAGTAAAGTGGCCCATAGACATTCTTGAGTGGGCACAGTGCTTTGGGTTTTCACTGGTTCCCTCAACCCCACATGTACCCTGGGGGTGTGTGGAGTCATGTGAACACATAGCGACAGCTTAATAGACAAAGATTCTGGAAATAAACCAGATGGTGGGCTGAGGAGCTCTGGGTTCTCTGGAGGCAGTGGCTGTGGTTGAGGACAGTAAAGCATGGCTCAGGTGGGTGAGTCAGGTGGTGGGAACACAATGTGGATCAGACTGGGGCAGGTGTGACCTTGATCTTGACCTTATAGAGCAGGAAATCCTATTCAAGGAGGTTGCCCCTGACATTGAGCGGCACATGGGTTCCCATTCAAGTGTGACTGAAGATCCCTCCCTATGTCTCTGAAATCATTTCTACCCCAAGAGTAAAGTTTGTGCCACTGAAGCATGCTGCGAGGTGCCAGCCTCATCATTAATAGAGGGTCCTTGTCACTTTGTTCTCTTCCTCCTCTCTCAGCCTGATTTTCAGGCTCCAGGAGTCCTGCTGCTTTGGCTGTAGCAGGGAAATGAGATTGTCTGTCGCTCAGGAAACCAAGACTCCCCGTAAGGAGCTCTGTCTGTATGTAGCCGACTTCAGCCCTCTGACTTTATTCAAGAGGGTGGTGCACATCAGCCACTGGGTTTTGCACCTGAGTACCCACACCAGCTAAGGACACCCTGGCAGAGTCAGGATTTACAATCTTTTAGTGGCACTGCTATCCCACCCTACCAGGAATGATCTGGCTTTTCTGCCGTGTGTGTGTGTGTGTGTGTGTGTGTGTGTGTGTGTGTGTGTGTGTGTGTGTGTGTGTTATAATGAGGCGCAAGGGAAAGAGCAGGAAAAGATGGTAGATTTTTTTTCTCTCCAGGCATGACCTACCCCAAGAACGCCCAAACCAAGGAGCCACACAGAGTTAACTGGATTGATGTGGGTTCAAGTCATTTATTTTTAGACTGTTAACCAGCATGTTTGGTCCTGGGGTCCAGTCCCCAAATTCCAGAAAAATAAACTAATGAGATCCACATGCACTATGAGGAGGCCATTCCATTCCAGTGTGTCCATGATCATGCGGTGAGCGGGCACAGAATACAGGACAGGTGCCCTCGGTGTGAGCAAAGCCCCCTCCCCTGACAGCTGATGGCAGCTGGTTCTGAGCCCTCACTGGGGCTGGGGAGAAGGCTGAGCCCAGGCCATTTGGACCCTGTCCCGTTAGGGCCTCTGGCCCCTTATTGCTACATTTGCTACTTTGCTACTTTATGCCCCATGGGTCTTGCCCAGGGGATGCCTTATCACTGGGTGGCACTAATGAGTAGGTTGCTGGCGTCTGCTGTTCCCATGGTTACATGAGCACAGGCCTCTCTTCAGAGGGTCCCATAGTGAGTTATTAGCAATTTATTTGGCCAGTATTCAACTATTCCATGGTTCTCGCTACATATTCACCTCAGCCAGGTCCCTTTAGAGGCTGATGACACATTCTCTCGCCCGGCCCTGGGCTTCCCAGCTCCTGGAACTTGCTGCAACACTTCCTGGCAGTACATTCTGTAAGGCCCAAAGGCAAACAGTCCTCAGTCCTCTCCCCCTTCCAAGAAAGCTTCTCCATGCTGGCTTTTGAAGCCCATGCATGTGGAGCAGTGTGGGAAGATGCATTTTAGGAAAATGCCAGCTTCTACAACAAGCAAGGGACAGGCTCCTGGTTCAGTGTCCTGTCGGTGAGGTAGTTTGAACATACCAGGAATCTTGCCAGGCAGCTAGTCTAAGCAGAAATGCAGAGTAGCAAGAGGCCCTCTAGGATGCTGGCCTGGTACCACTGAGCATGGAAAAGCTTGGAATGTAAGCTTAGCTCACTGCACTGGCTGAGGGGCCCTGGTTGGTTCCTTCTGTACAAGCAGCGTTTTCTCAGGAAAATAAAAGGAAAGTGCCACTTTCTGGCAGGGCAGGAGGCTTCTGAGCTGCATGGGGGCTGTTTGGGTAAGAGAGGGCTTTAGACAACATCTACCAGCTGTAATCTTTCCACACAGGGAAGTCTTATTTCAGCCAGATGCCCCATGCCCAAGCCTTGGGTGTCTCCCCAGGGGACTTAGGGGCCACTTTCTCCCACTATCCTGATGCTTTGGCCTTGGGGCTGCCAAGATGATATTTGCTCTGTGAGCCCTCAGGGAGAAGAGCCTCCAACTCATAGACCACAGTTGGTCAGGGGACCTCAGCAGGTTTCTAGGGGACAGGATGGGGTAGAGAAATCTACTTTGCTGAAGTGATCAAACATCTAATTTCATCTGGATGTTTGATCGCTTATGCCAAGCCAATGGGAAGCCAGTCCACATTGATTTTCTAAACCTTTGCATTACAACTTCTTCATGACAGGCTGACCTTGGATTGGACCAACTTGTGTGAAGCAACCTTCTTCTGTTCCCTTCCTGAAACTCTTTGCTTAATCTACTAAGAAATACATTGTGGTGACCATGGGGTCGAGCCTACCTCTATTGTGGGAAGAGGCTGAGGGTTTATTGCTCTGGGCTTGAATCCATCTGGAGTCTTTAGCTCTGAGGAACCTCCTGACCCAGCCCTCCACTCTACATGTCCCCAGGGGTGTTTTAGAATCCTTCAGTCAGCTCCACCTCAGGGCCACAGTCTACTGGCTCTGAGTGGGCCCTCTGAGGACCTCCAGGTTATGGCCCGTTCTCAGATCAGCATGGTGTGGGACAACAGGAAGAATTAGAACAAAAATGGGTACAGAAATCATGACCCAAAAGCCTGCTATCCCCTATATTTAGCCTGGCATAGAATGCTCCCCCCCACTCCTCTGGGAAGGGCAGGAGACACCCAGCCCTCTTGTCTTGGCTAACTGAGAAGGGTTCAAAGGTGCCCATTGCTCTAAATCAGGAGGGTTATATGTAGACAAGAAGAGGAAGAGTGAAAGGCCTCCATGACTTGAGAAGGGGCTTCATTTCATTCACCTATTCCTCATGGTTACCAAGTATTTGCAAAGTGCCAGGCTCAGTGCTTGCTGTCTGTGGGGGCATCTGCCGTGCCTAGGGCTTTGTCATCTCTGGAGACGCTCTCGAACCTCCATTGTACCTCAAGTACAGAAGAGCTGAGGTGGAAACTGAAATGTGGTGACTAAGAATGCATAAGGACTCAACTCTAATGGGGACTTTTAATGCACAAGGGTACCATGGCCCTGTGAGAGGTGGAGGCTTTCAGCCTAGAGATGGGCTGTATAGAAGCAGGTGTGGACAAGACTCAGAGGTCAAGGCCAAAGAGATAGGTCATAAGAAGCACTGAGAAGGTTGGGATGGCAAACAAGCCTTTGGTCACCAGCTGGTGAATTTACCTACACGAGTAAAGAAACACCAGGGCACACTTTTTTCCTTCTCTGTTTTCTGTTTATATACTCCCAAGGGAGCGTTTTCACCTGTGGCCAAAAATAGATCAAAGATGGAACATCATAGCAGGTGTTGTGGGTGGGTGTGGAGGAGTGTCTGAATTTAAAAACAGGTTGCTTAATACAGTTCTGAGGCTTTTAGCCATCACAGTAATGACAATGACAATGACGATAGTATTAGCTACCATTTGCTAAGCACCTACTACGTGTCCAGCACCTGACTTGGTACTTCACATACATGACTTGACAGCCAAGTTGGCAAACGGTCATTGAGACACGAACAGAGGGAACGCAGGCTCCTGGAAGGTTTGCTTTCTCCAAGATGACTGCTATGTTTAATGGGGTGCTTTGACCGGACCTTCTGATTGACACTGGGAAGGGAACCTTCTAGCCCTGGTCTGGACCTGCCATAGCACACGGTGCCCCAGCTTCAGGTACAACTAAGACCTAACCCAGCAAGAGTCTGGCCAATCTGGCAGGATGTCACCAAGTGGGGCCACCAGACCTGTACTCTACCTTCTTAGGATGGCTGTTCTCTCCCCAGCTTCTATCTGGGGTGACCAGTGGGGAGAATCCCAATGGCCCCTGAGTTCGTGGCTTTGTTTATTCTGAGTCAAATACAAGGAAACAAACCAAGGAGCGGGGTGGGGGGGGGGAACAGGAGAAGGAGAAAAATCATGTTTGTTAAAAAGGTGGCCACTAGGAACTTCACAGTAGCTAAACAATACTCTGTCATCTGTCCTGGTGTTTCCTCGAAGGCTGGATCCTGGAGCATGTGGTTAGGACCCAAGGGTAACCACGCGACACCATGGAGACTTCCTTGAAAGTTGGTTTTAAAGGGGGTGGAAAGAACTTGAAGTGCCATTAGTGCTGAAGATGTGATTTAGACATTTTATGTGTGATCAGGGCCTGTCATTGGCCCATATACCCAGGCAGACACAGTGGGGAAGGGCAGAGGCAGTCAGGACATGGTGGCTACGGTACACTTCGTGGGTGCACCAGAGAGGAAAGGGAGAGTGATGTATAATACTAAATGTGACCAGGGTCCGCTCTTCCGAACTCTCGAGTTTGCTGGAAGGTGTGACTTTCCCAGGCGACAGGAGGATCCAGGATAATGATATCTCAAATGATAGCCAGACAGGAACCCCATGAGACATTCTCCCCTGACCAAGGTAGAAACCAGGCCTCTGAGAGAATGAGAGTTGGTGCATAACTGTATAAGAGAGAGGCTGGAAACAGAGGCCTCCCCTGGCTGGCACGGCACCATGGACTCTTTCTTTCTGGTCTCTCTATTCACCCACCATGTCTCCCCACCATTGCCCTCCGTGGCCCTCACTCTTTCTCCTTCACAGTGACCAAATCTCCCTGCAAGGAAGCTCTGTCCGTGGATGTGGAGCGCCGCCGCCTGCCCGGGTGCTCTGCAGGCCCAGGCCCTGGCCCTGTGGTGGGGACGGTCAGGAGGACTGCATCAGGCCCGGGAGACGCTTGCCCGCCAGTGACTTTCCCTGGAGAGAGAGCCGACAGACACACAGATGTGCACACACACAGGTGGACAGAGACAGAGAGCCAGATAGCTGAATTAATTGTTTGCAGGAACCAGTGAGGACAAATGACCAACCAACCAACCCAGATGACCACGTAGATGCGGGGTCTCAAAGCCAGTGGGGAACACCCACTGGAGACAATTGACAAACCCAGTAGTACTGCGGGCAGGTTAGGGGCGTGAAGGCGTATGGCCAACATTCTCTCTGAGGTGTGGGTGTTTCACTTACCAAAACCAGGCTTTGTGAACCCTCAGGCAGACCATCTCGTAATGCCTGTGGGCTTCCCTGAACTTGACTTTACTCAAGCGGGGAAGGAAAAGGTGGGCCGGGGAGTTCAGAAGGAGAATGGGTTGACAAAAATAGACAGTGGTTTAGGATCTGGATTTTTAGAAAGCAAAGAATGAACTAGTGCTGTGGATGCTGAGGATCTAGAAATCCTGCTCAAAACGGAGGATAGAAACAGGTTTTGGGTACTCTTGGAGCTGGGTTTTGGGACTATGAACTTGATGGGGGCTCCATTGAAGATTGAATCCCCTGGGGGTCCCAGAGCAGTGCACTCCTATCATTTTGGGCTCTTGACACCCTACGTATGACACCCAAGGGCCAAGTTTAATGTCTCTGCACCAGGAAGTCTACGAGCTCTTTAAAACTTCTGTGGCCATTCCCCTCTAAGAGCAAAACAATAAACTGGATCTTGAGGCCCTGGGCCCGAGGCATAGTGGTCCCAGGAGAGTCCCGTTGCCTTCATGCCCTGGGGAGGGTTGGGGAGGCTCTGATCTTGGAGGAGATTCAGGACTGGGCATCAGGAAGAGGGACGAGGAGGATGAATGAGGCTCAGTCTCGTTTCCCTAGACAGTCTCCCTCTCTCCCCTGCTCACCCTCTGTAGGGTCCATATTGTTGTGCAGGTGTCTAGCGAACAGAGTGATCGGGCCCCAACAGATTGATCACTGTGTCCGGAAAACACTCAAGTCCCATCTTGCTATTGACAAGGGGTCAGTGACACCATCGTCATCTGCAAAGGGTAGCAGACAGATGATCCCCTGTCAGCAAGGGCTGCGGGGTTCAGCCGTGAGAGAGCAAGGGCCAGCAATTCCTTACATTCATTTCCGAGCAGGGTGTGGGGGCTCGTTTTGTTTACTGGGCTTGGCTGTGTGTAAGCTGAATGTAATTAAAAAAAATTGATCTGGTTGGTGAAGCTTGGTAGTGTACTCAATAAACCTACTGATTGATGAATTGATGGATAATGGGGTAGATCTAATAAACGAACAATACGTGCTTGGAACTGGCTGTATGTGGGGCAATGTATCACCTGGTTTAGCTCTCCATGGAGGGACATGGATGGTTATTTTTGAGAACTCTGATGGCATGGATGAGAGCTTGTCCAGAAAGTAACCTCAGGAGCTGTCAGAAAGTCTGCATCTGCCTCCCCTTCTTCTTCTTTTCTTTCCTTTCCCCATTTTTACCAATAAGACAAACTTTTCATTGCCCCCATTAAAAAATCTCAATCTCTCTCTCTCTCTCTCACACACTCACACACACACACACACACACTGCAACCTCCCTATCAACAACCTTATCTGAATCTGCAGATACACTACATTTAGCCTGCAGCAAGATGTGTTTATACGAAGCTAAGGATTTTTTAATCAGATTTTTAAAATGTGTAAGAATTCCTGTGTCAATCTTTGAAAGATGGCCACTCCTTTGTCTCATTTGATCAGGGAAGGTAGCTCTCAAAAGACAGATAGGCTGGCTTCCAAGGCCTTCCCTTTAGCCCTGGGTTCTAGGCTACACACCTAACTGTCACTAGCTGTTACTCTCGGGGTGTCCTTTCTTACATGGACAGGGATGCATTTGTCATCCTGATGGTTCACCTGGGAATGGTCCTTCTCAGTGCAGGCCTGAGGCAAGAAGTTGGTGCAGTAGTTCAGGCAGTGATGTGTGGCCCTTTGTCTGTCTCTGGGGTGAGGGCACTGCCTCTTGCTGCCCATGCCCAGCCCTGTCCGCATGAACAGTGCTCACTGCCCATTGCTGCTGTGACTATAGCCCTGACTCCTTTCTTCCTCTCACTCCTCCTCCACCAGGACCACAGATCACACTCTGTGTCCCCAAATATGTGTGTCAGGATCGCTGTACTGATTCAGCTAGCAGATGTTGGTGGGGGGTAATTACTAAACCCTGGTAAGAGTCTCTTTGCCAATGTGTATGTTAAAAACCCAGCAACAAAGAAGGTAAGATGTACCAGTTGTCCCATCCTCATTACAGCCTCCTCCTCATTAATGAGGTTGTGGCTGCAGAAGGGCTATGGGTTGAGGCTGGTTGGCGATTTTCTTACTGGAGGATTGTTCTAAGTGAAGTTGGCCCTGAGGCACCTCTACCCTTCACCCCTTTTCAGCTCTACAGAGAAGGCCAGGCTGGGCTTGGAGGTGATAATTAATCTCTTCCTGCCAAGAGCTGGATCTCTCAGCTCCAACTCCAAGGATCTGTGGCCAGCCTATAAACTGCCTCGCCTTCCCCTTCCCCCACTGCTCCCATTTCCAGGGATCACAGGGGCAAAGGGAGCAGCTATCCAGTCCAGGCTCTGCTCCTGAGATGGTTTCCTATGCCTCTGCAGTCCAGGTGGTGTTATGTGGCGCTCTCTCTCTCTCTCTCTCTCTCTCTCTCTCTCTCTCTCTCTCTCTCTCTCTCTCTCTCTCTCCCTCTCCTTCTCTCTCTCCTGCTGAGCTCACACATTTACCAAATGCCAGATCTGGTGCTAAGGATGGAGGTCAGGAGGTGGGAAGCAACACAGCCCAGCTGTAATTGCCTGGCTGCAAACAGCCCCCTCACCTCCCCGGTGAGGGAGGTTGGGCTAGGGCTGGAGGGTGGTTAATCACACAGGATGCAGGCAGGGCTATATGCCTGGCCCAGGGCTTTGGGGAAGAGCTCGTGCAATTCCCCCTGGCTCAGCAGCATCCTGCCTTCTGAAGAGCCCATGCTCTGGCAGTGTTCAGGGATCAAAGTGAAGTCCTAGAGCAGAGGCTGCCTGTGTTCCAAGATGAGTTGCCCAAAGGCTATGCCCGGTAGACTGCAGGCTGCTCCAGGCACCTGCTCTGCCCAGAGATAGGAGACCTCCCTCCTGTACCCTCCAGGGCTCTCTCCTCCCATCCCTACCTTCAGCTTGGGAATTCTAAAGGAAGGGGGTGGTTATTTGGCCTGTGCCTGGCACTTGCAGATTACAGAGGAAGCAGTGTTTTCAGGGTGTGAATGTAGGGTGTTTCTCAGGGCTGGTCAGTTGGGAACAGATCATGGTGCCGGGATGCAGCAGCCAGCTCTGCCTGAGGCCTTGGCGTAGCTGAGTGAAGCAGCAGAGGGGGGTTGAAATGCTATTAGCAGGCAGCTTTTGTCCAAGTGAAAAACACAGAGTTGTGGAAGGTCCATTGCAGAAACACTAAGGCTTTGCATACAGAAGAAGCACATTTCACCTTCCAGACCTTTGGCGAAGTGTAACCAAGTTGAATGTGGGATGCTTCAGTTTCCTGGACCAGGGACTAGTGGTGAGTTCACCAACACTCACACATTCAACTCCCGGCCCCAACTCTGACTAATCATTTTAGCTTTGTGGCCATTGTGATGAAGGTGGTCACAGAATCCTTTATTTCTGAAAGGAAACACACAAAAGGATAGCTAGCTCCCTTTTGTGTAGTGTCCGAGGGAGAGCCAACATGCAGCTGGACATGCCGAGGCTCTGGGCAGCGCATTTCTGGATGTTAACTGACAAAGCATGCATCATCCGGTCACTGAGCACTTCTGCCATGTTTACTTACCTGGGAGATTGAGGCTAAGAAACTCATTGGCTGAGAGGAGAGCTGTGGCTCAGAGAGAAGCCCTTCGAGTCAGATGACATGATGGGGGGGGGCATCAGAGCCAAGCACTAGAGGCTGGGTGGAGGGAGGGGGCCCTTATTAATGCTAAGGGAATAAAGATATTAGAGCTGCTAGAGGGACTCTCTTGTGCTTGGCTCAGATGATATTAGACAAAGTTATAAATCTGATGCTTATCACATCAAAATCTAGTCTATGATGGGGGATCGTGTTTGTCCTTGGGGGAGAGAAATGGGATAGGAAAGGGGGCATGGAAGACTTCGTAGTGTGATGAGGTCTAGGTTACATGGATATATACATTTGAGCCATATATTTCAGATCTGTGGATTTTGCCATATGTCATTATTAAAATTCAAAAGAGAAAAAGAAACAAGATTAGGGGAAAAATCCTGGCTGTCACATATCCGCCTGGGAATTTCCTACTCCTTACTCATATGTCCGTGGCTGGACCCATCTTTGCCTTTGTCGAGATCGAATGCTTCCTTCTCCAGTGTGGGGGAGGCTCAGGTTCCTCCACTGTGGGGGCCTGGGACTTGCAATAGGACTAATTTGGAACACTCTTTCTAGCTTCCATTGATCTGAACTGAACCCCTTGGTGTGACGCACAGGCATATTTCATTCTTGCTAATGAAAAACAGCCTTGTGCCAAATTGGGTTCACCAGCTGACTTCATCATGAAAAAAAGTTGGAGGCCCCAGAGATGGGTTGTCCTTTCAAGAAGTGTGAAAGTCAACTGTGAGTAGATATGCTCAGATTCATAGAAGATGTGTATGAATGGAGTTACAGGCTGTAGTGGTTTGCTTCAGGTGTCCCCATAAACTTGTATTCTGAATGCTTGATCCCAGCTGATGGTAATTTTGGAATTGGAACCTGGTTGGAGGTGTGTTTTGAGGGACAGGCTTATGGGTGTTGTAGCTGCTTCCTCTTGCCAGTGTTTGACACACTCTCCTACTGCTATTGTCCACCTGATGCTGACCAGGAGGTGATGTTCAACCTCTGCTCATACCATCCCTTTTCCCTGCCATCATGGAGCTTCCCATCAAGTCTGTAAGCCAAAATAAGCCCTTTCCTCCATAAGCTGCTTTTGGTTGGGTTCTTTCTTCCAGCAACAAGAAAGCTGACTGAAACAGTAAATTGGTAGCAGAGGAGTGGGATTATTGCTGCTGAGTGTGTGATTTTGGCTTTTTGGAACTGATTTTTCAGGAGGAATGTGGATTTTGAAACCTTGGCCTACAAGATGCCTTATAGTGCTATAAGTACAGCTTGACGGACTATTCTGGTCAGAGCTGAAAGAGCTGAGGCACTAAGAACTCTGGACTGTGAGGTTTGGCTTATGAGGGTGAGAAAGAATTTTTCAGGACTGGTCTAGAAGCAGTTTGTGTGAGAGATTTGCTGCATTCTGCCTGCTTGTGTCCTGAGAACTGGTGCAGGGTTGCTTTGAGGAGAAATGGACTGGTGTGAGCACATGGAGATGGCACATAAAGAAATGAAACCTTTGGGTTAAAACTGCTGCTTGTTCAGCTGCAATTGTTTGACAGATTACAGCCATTGGGCTAGTTGATCTGCATTGGGACAGCAGGAAGAATGCAGATTCCTTTGAAAGTTATGACCTGAATGCTGAAGGAGTGTTCTGCTCGTCAAAGTTGGATTTATTTCCTCCAGGATTAAAAATATCCCACTTGGTACAATGGGGTATACACAAATGAAGGAAAGAGAGAGTTTACACCATGGCTTTGTTTTTTGGAAATGGCCATGGGCAGTGTGAAGCAGGTTTTGTTGGATTATGTGTGAGGAGGACCGATAGAGCCATGAAGATGAACTGTGGGTTGCAGTTGAGACCCAGTGAAATGTCAGGACTATGGGATGGCTGCCACAGAGAGCTTCCACCACTGGATAAGGTTTTCTGGGACTGTGAGCAACTGACCTGGAGGGGTAGAATTAGAACTCCAGAGACCAGTCACTGGTTAGAATTATCAGACTCAGAGAGTTGTCAGTATTTAGAGTTATTAGACTTAGAGCTGCAAATTTAATGTTTGTCCTGTTTGCTTAAATCTTGTATTGACTCAATATTTCTTTGCTATGCCCATGTCATCTTTTGTAGTGTGAATGTTGGTTCTGTGCTATTGAGGTCTTTTTGGTATTACAGCTCAGTTAAAAGTTCTTGGACTATGGGGATGTTTGAACATCATTGAGATTGATAAAAACTATGTAGACTTTTAAAGGTGAACTGAATGCATTGTATTTTACATCATGTATGGTTATCAGTTTATGGTGGCCAGGAGTGGAATGTGGTGATGACTCAGGTGTCCCCCATAAGCTTGTGTTCTGAATGCTTGATCCTAGCTGATGGAAATTTTGAAATTGGAATCTTGTTGGAGGTACGTTCTTGAGGGCAGGCTTATGGGTCTTATAGCCAGTTTCCCCTTGCCCGTGTTTGGCACATTCTCCTACTGCTATTGTTCACCTGATGTTGGTCAGGAGGTGATGTCCATCCTCTGCTCATGCCATTGTTTTTCTCTGCCCTTGTGGAGCTTCCCTTCAAGTCTGTAAGCCAAAATAAACCCTTTGCTCCACAAGCTGCTTTTGATCAGGTTCTTTGTGCCAGCAACAAGAAAACTGACAGCAACACAGATTTAGGGTGATTTGCCAAGGAGAACAGACAAGAACCCACGAACTAGTTAGAAAAGGTGTCCTTGCTAGGGCTTGGCACTCAGGAGAAGCAGAGGATTAGTCTAACTTCCTCAAGTTAGACTTTCTGTGGTATGGAACTCCTGGTACCCTTTTCTCCACTGAGAAAAGCAAAAAGAATAATTTTAATAATGGGTTCAAGGAAGTCCATGGGGGTCTCCTTTCCTTTGTCAGTGGTGAGGACAAGAGAGCCACCTGTCTGGGATGGTCCAGGAGACCAAGAAACTCCAGCAGGGGAAGGTAGTATGATGCCCAACTTAGTATAGAATTATTTAAAAACATTTTCAACTCTTCATCTCCTCCCCCCTCTCTCTGTGTAGGCCAGAGGACAACTTTGGGCATTGTGGTGGTTTGATTCAGGTGTCCCTAATAAATTTGATGCATTCTGAATGCCTTTTCCCCAGCTGATGGCAGTATTAGAATTGGAACCTTGTTGGAGGTGTGTCATTGGGGGTGGGTTTATGGGGGTTATAGCCAGCTTCCCCTTGCCAGTTTTTTGGCACACCTTACTGCTGCTGTTTGCCATCTGCTGTGGTGGAGGTGATATTCAGTCTCTGCTCATGCCATCATTTTCCCTGCCATCATGGAGCTTCCTCTGGAGGTATGTTGTTGGGGGAGGGCTTATGAGAGTTATAGCCACCTTCCCCTTGCTAGTGTCTGGCACACTCTCCTACTGCTCTTGTCCACCTGATGTTGGCCAGGAGGTGATGTCCAGCCTCTCATCATACCATCATACCCATGCCATCATGGAGCTTCCCCTCAAGTCTGTAAGTCAAAATAAGCCCTTTTCTCCACAAGCTGTTTTTGGTTAGGTTCTTGGTGCCAGCAAATGAGAAAGCTGACTGCAACAGGTATCACACTTCAGGTACCAGCCACCTTTCCTGAGACAAGTTTTCTCATTGGCCTGGAACTCAACAGGTAGGCTAAACAGGCCAGTGAGCCAGTTAAGAGATCTCCTGTCCCGGTGCTGGGATTACATGCATGCACCACTGTGCCTTTTTCCATGAGGTCTGGGGATCGAACTCAGGTCCTCATGCTTGTGAGGCAAGCACTTTCCTGACTGAACTATTTCCCCAGCCCTCAACTCTTCATTTCCTATCACCTTGTACTCAACTTTGTAAAGTGGGATGGATGAAATGAAAAGACAGATAACAGGATAAACTAGAGATTACATGGGAAAATCCACAGAAGAATTGAGCAGAACAACCCTGGAAGGAAGAGGGTATTTAAACTGGCTGCTGCTCTTACCCTTTGGCAGGGAGTTACCCTGTGGCAAGACCTATCCTTGAAGTCTGTTTTCTCCCAGAGCCATTGCCACACCTCTGATCTCTCTTGGGGGCTGAAAGGGCATTTTTTTTTTGCTTTAAAATCTTCTCTTTTTTGAGTTTTCTATAAGAAGGTATAGCACAAACATAAAACAACACTCAATTTTTTTTAAATCAGGAGATAGGTGACACTCAATAAAGGAAACCTTCTTACCTGAAAAAATTAATAAATATTCATGTATACATAAATCTTCTTTTAAAAGCAAAGATGACCAAGATAAAAGTCATGGATATGGGCAATAAATATATATTTTTAAAAAGTCATGGAAATTTTTTGGAAATAGCTGGTCATCATATGTGCAGAGGGGTCAGTGGCCAGGGTTTTGCAAGTTTTATCTAAGGGCAAGTCGCACACCAATGGTGCTAGACCCTTACCAGGTTCAGATACGTTTACTCCTACTAGTAAATTTTCCTCTCTTTTTCTTTGGAAATTTGAATTTAGAAAAGGCAAGAGAGCCAGCCATCCTGTCTGGATTAATATAAAATGCCATCCTATCTCCTGACTTCTCAGGACCTTTTTCTGTGAATTTATAATTCCTCCCCTGTTGGGTGGCAAATATAACTCAAGAACCATCCCACCCCACTTTCCAAATGTTCTTTTTCAATTGCCAAGTCCTTGATGGCGGCAGGGTGGGGATGGTCTCATCAGTGGGGGCACAGGCTAACCGGCAGCCACTGGCAGCTACAGCTACTAGGCATTGGACAAACATTTGCTGAAATCCTTAGTATCCTCACTGGTTTGGCATTCCTTTAACCCCACCTAAAGGGAAGAGGAAACAAACTCAAATAGACATCACAAAATTTGCCTGAGAGTGGACAGCCACATGGTGGTGGAACCAATGTGACAGGCCTCGTGAGCCATGCACCTACTTGGCATGTGTCATGACTCTGAAGGGAGGAGACAGATGGGGACATTCAACCAGGCATTCCTCCATGCCCACCCACATTGAATCTTCTTTCTGGGAAGCACACAGTGATTTTCTTGAGCACACTTGAGCCCATTTCAGACAGTTTCTGATCTACTGAGGGGCTTGCCTTCACCATACTTGGGAGTTCTTTGATAGGAAGTACCCCCTCCTGGCTGATAGATCTGGCAAAAGGGGCCTTTGGCCACTATACTGAGGTGAGGGTGCAGGTTAGTATGACTTGAGGCATGCAGATTTATAGCAGAGGCTGTTTGAGAGCCCTGGTGAATCCACCATCCTGTTTGGCTCTGAACTATAGTGCCAGTGCTTCTGGGATCTCCTGTAGTGACTGCCTCAGGAAGAAAAGAAGTAGATGTGACATTTACCTTTCTAAGGTGGATCGATCAGTGTGACCTTGTTCCCATTAGAAAAGACTCCACTTCAAGGCATTCTAGAGGGTCATGGTTTGATCCAGGTGTCCCCCACAAACAAATGAATGTGTTCTCAATGATCGATCCTCAGCTGATGGCAATTCAGGAATTAGAACCTCGATGGAGCTGTGTTGTTGGGGGCAGGCTTATAGGGGTTATAAGCCAGCTTCCCCTTGCCAGTATTTGGCACACCTTCCTGCCGCAATTTCCAGTGCTGTGGCAGAGGTGATGTCGACCCTCTGCTCATGCCATCATTTTCCCTGCCAGGATGGAGTCTCCCCTTGAGTCCGTAAGCCTAATAAACCCTTTCCTCTACAAGCTGCTTTTGCTTGGGTTCTTTCTGCACAGCAACTAGAAAGGTGACCGCAACATAGAGCAAGTACCTAATTTGGGGGGACCCAGGAACTCTCCCTGGGTGGTGTTCCTGAACTCTGGCTTCTGCCTCTTGCAGGCTTCATCATTTGTGATGTTCTTTGCAGAGCCTGTCAGTTTGGTGAGTGATGGGAGGCCTTCCTCCACATCCTTCCAGCTGTGCAGGGACAAATCTGGAGCCCAGCTGGGATGCCAGGAGTGCGGAGGGCTCTGCAGCTGCGCCCTGTGTTGGTGGCAGGATGCCCAGGCACAGACTCTCGGGCATCCTTTCCAAGTTGTTCATTTCCATTTCCCATGCTACCTTGCCTCCTCTGCAATGGAAATATGCCCTTTTCCTATGATCCCTGGCGTCTTCTTCCTCTCGTCCCCAAGGAACAACCCTGATGCCCCTTCTATCCTCCTCAGCTAGCGGGAACTTCCTGGAGGCCTCAGGAATGGAAAGGAGGGGACCATCCTGCTTACAAAATCCCTCAGTAGCATGTCTGCCTGGGGCTCACACAATGCACTCCTCTTTCTCTCTCCCCCACCCCTCCCCACATGTACTCGGGCATCTAAGCTCTGGTTCACTCCAAATTAGGCAAAGGCCAAAAGATTCAAGGAAACAAGGACACAACTGTGTTGCTATTGGCAACAACTGGATGCTTCTTTTTTTTTCCAACAGGGAAATTCTAGCAACCCTTGACTATGCCTACAGGGGCATGTGCCACTCAAGTTTAGTAACCTGATATGATAGCACAAAGCAGTGAGAGAGGAAGTTGTTTGCTTGGCAGCATGTTGTTCTCCTGGGGACCTGGGAGGACTTTAGCTCCATCATTGGAAAGGCACTTACCTACCATCTCTTGCAAACATGCACATTTGTTAGGATCCCTGACTAAGCTGAGAGGCACAGGCAGTCAACCTGCTGACCAGCACCCTGTCCCTTAAAGGCAGAATGCTTTGGTGAAGGTCTCTACCCATATACCCAGAGGGTGGCTCATTTCCTCTCCTCCCTATCACTGGGACTGCAATTCAGCACTTACAAGATGGGCATTCCTAAATCGGGCCAAAGAACAGGCTAGGCAGAATTTTCCAGAGTTGTCTGGACAGGACCTTAGGTCATTGGAAGTCCTAGCTGCAACCTCTTACTTCCCTGTTACCTGCACTCTTCTTATGTTTCTGAGATACTTTTGGGACAGGGGATGGGTGGTTTCCCAGCATCCCCCTTCCCTGGTGGTCTAGCATGTAGAAGGGTGAAGGTTTGACTTTCCTGCTGCACTTAGCCCTGGGTCCACAGCCTTAGCTGGGAGAGGAGTCCCGAGGATGCTGCTATAGGATCTTAAAGCCTTGGAAAAGGAAGTGTGCACTTCTGGCTCATTCTGCTAGGAGCTCGGACCTGGAGAAGCAACCTGTAGGCTCCAGAGCGCAGGATGTTACTTGGGCACTGCCTCTAAGACAAGGGACTCATGCCAGCATCATTTCTGCCCCCCATAAGCTCCTTATTTCTTGGGAAAGAACAACTATGTGTACAAAACTTGGGGATACCAAGAGATGGGTGCCCCTGGCTATCTATGGGACTAGTGGACTCAGTGGACAGAGCTGAGGCCACAGACAGACAGACAGACAGATCATCTCTGCTGGATTGTGGAACACCTTCTGTGCAGAAGGCTCCCCAAGGTTAGAGAGTATGCGGACGCCGAGATCACTCACCCACTGCTGGAAGGAAGCCACCTCGGGGGTGAAGTGCAGCGGCCATTCTGACTCTGCGCCAACAGCACTAGGCAATTGTGTTTTGGGGAAGGGAAGCGAAGAATAACTTATCCAGCTGAAACCGTGAAGATCTGCGGCTTTAGGGGAGGCCAGACACGCACATAGCAGGGATGCAGTCCATGCTCTGCACATGCAGGCCTGAGGCCGATGGTGACCCACATACCATAGACCCAACACCAAGGCATGTATAGGCAGGGAGAACATGCACCTGTGCCTACACCAGTGTAAACACTGGCTCACGTGTTCACAGGGCAGGCTCTCATGTAAGCATCTCATGCAAGGTACATAAGCAGCCCCGGGGGGTGGGTTGTAGAGTTTTATGTCAGTTTCTACCAAGCCAATCTTTGACAAATTCTGCAAGCGTAAAGCATTTGCCCTCAGATATAAAATCCAAATTCTCCTCAGGAAAAAGCCATTCTTGTCACTTCTGTTTCTATCAGTGCTACGAGCTTTGGGAGCACACACCCCAGGGATCTGGTTTGTCAAGAGATTTCAGAACATCCTCCCCCCCCCACTTGCCTCTGATTCCTCCAACAACCTTGCTGTGTAATAAGTGGTTAAAAAAATAGCTGTTTGTCTGGCAGATGGATCAGCTGGACCTGGTGAGGTTGTTTTGCTCAGGGTGGCTCCAGGCAGGCAGACAGCTGGGAGGCGAGTGTCCTGGGAATGAGGGCTGCATTGGAGAACTAGACTTTATACACGTATGATGGATAGAAGCATTCCTGGTGTGTGTCTGGAAGCAGGAGGCATCTTAAGGTCCTGCACCTCCATAGGAGATTGAATGAATCCTGCCTGGCAACATTTTTACCTGTGGCTCCTCCCACTTCCCAAGCAAATAAGACCTACAGCTCCAAGGGCTTCCTGGGAAGCCCATAGGGCCATAAGAAATCAGTTATGTGTCAGAGGCTGGCCTGCTGGGCACCACCGTCCCTGTACTCCCCAGTAAAGCAGAGATGCTGAGCTGACTTTTAAAGTAGGAGTAACAATGGTTACCATAGGTTAAGCCATGACCACACTGGTAGGTGTAGTACATGCATTTTGTATACACTGTCATATGAGATAAATGCTTGCCCACCCTCAATGACAAAATAAATATAATACCTACCTCGCAGACTGCTATTCGAAATTGGATAAGGTGATAAGTGGAAAGCTAAATATGGGTTGTAAGTAACATCTTGATGAAAATAATAGAGCTAGAATTGTCAAACACACACTGAAAACAGAGTGCTAAGCACTTTAGGCATTTTTTCCTACTTTGTCATTTATCCATATGTTGAAGAAAGGGGAAACTGAGGCTAAGAGAAGCTGCTCATGTCATCCGAGAACCGTGTCCACCACAACACAGTTTAACATCAAGTTCCCCGAAGTGACAGTCATTGCTCTCATGCCCTTGTTAGTGTCCATGTATGCCTGTGCCCCTCAGGCACAAGGGACTTGCCAAGGTCCATCAAGTGGGCAACTGAGGATCTCACTGGGACTGCCTGCCTGTCACTTAGCTTGCACTCTGCGTCCTGTGGGCACTGAGGGGACATTACTCTCAAGGGGTAGAGCAAGCCTGTTATCTATAGTAGTGGACGAGAATGCAGGGGAGGACATGCTGTGGCCAGGGCTCTGGCACTTAACTCTAGTAGTTGGTAGAGCTCAGTCACAAGCCAGCTCCTTTCTCTACTTGGGGACACAGCAGAAGTAACTAGCCAGGAAGAGAGTAGAGAGCAGGTTGGGTGGCTCAGGGGATAATCAGGAGCCTTTCAAAGACATACTCTTGCTGGAGCAAGATCCACCCCACCCTGCAGTCCTCTCTTCAGTCCCTGGGGAGTATGGATAAGAAGGGAACTCTGACACCAAATGAAGAAAGCTGCTGAAGGGACAGGTTGGAAGCCCTGGTGGCTACCACCCACCTCATACTCCCTGGTGGTCCTTCTCCTGATATCCTACAGGAATTAGTCAAGAAAGCTATGATTGAGGACCCACAAATCATAGGGGCTGAAGCTGTATCATTACCAACGGAGCCTCCATCAAGTACAGGACCCCTGATGGTGATCACACACACAGGCTAATGGCCTCCTTTGCATATTTAGAACGATGGATTCTAGTATCATCCAGAACAAAAATTTGCCTATTATTTTTCTTCAGATTACAGGGTTGGGCTGAGTTTTGTTCCATCTTCACTTTCCAGCATAGTCTGTCATGCTGTTAGAGGCAGGCTTTCTGTTCTCACTGGATAGTCTGTCTGTCTGACTGTCTGTGCCGCCAGGCGTGAAGGTTCCAAGCCTCTGCTCTTGGGCCAAGGGACAGAGGCCAGAGTCATGGTGTAGACTGTCTCTTGAGCCACATGGATCCGTTCAGGTGGTCCCTGGATTCCTGATTCCCTCTCTCCTACCTTGTCCACCCAGGCACCGATCTCCTGACAGAGAGAACAGTAGTTGTCAACTCTGGTGGGACTTTCTTTAGCATTCAAAACTGTCTTATTAAAACTTTGCTGACTTTACCAGGATCTCCATGTTTAATGAGAGGCCTCAACGAATTTGAAAGCGAGAGATGAAGAGAGGAAAAAAGCCATACACTGTAATCACCATAATTACACAATCCCATGACGGGTTGAAAGCAGCCCCTGGTGAAGCCAGAGAGAGGAGGGAGTGTCATCAGCTATTGGGTTGGTTCATAGGACAGCTGAAAAGAATGTGACATGAAAGCCCTTCCTTCCCCTCCCAAGAGCTGGGCCTCACATGCATCTCTGAGGTAGGGTCCAGGAGGAGGGTGTCCTGGGAGGGTATGATCCTCTCCTGACCACACTGGGACAGTTGCTCTGTCAGCTTTTCTACCTGAGAGCTATACTGCTTTGGGTAAAAGGCCATGGGTTGTTATCTTCTCTGCTTTCAACAAAATACCCCTTCTGGTGGGCACTGTGACAAGCCGGGCTTCTTCCAACCCAGGCCCAGGGCACACCATGTACATTGGCTGTGCCCAGCCCTCTGAGCCAATGAGTGCCTATGTCCTTTACTCATTGACTTCCTTTTAGGCATTGGGGAAGACAGCCCTGTTGCCCAGGGCTCAGCTGCCACACAGCAAATGGCCAGGGGCAGGGCGTAGATGACATGTGATGGGCCTTAGTTCCACTTCTTGACAGTTTCCCTGGCTCCCTGTGTGTCATCCTCTGGCTTTTTCTTCCCGAGGCCGAGAAAATCTGAGTTTTCTCGATCCTTCTCTAATCTCAGCAGACTCCTTCCTTATAGTCGGTTCTCCTTTCCTACAACTCACTGAGTCACTGAGTGACATGTGGTGGGATCCATTTAGGATAGATTTAATGCAGCCCAGAATTCCAGGTGGAAGAGATGGAATTCAGTGCACTTCAATGTCCTTGACCAGGGAGCCCACTGGTCCTTGAGTGGCCTAGTCCACAGCTGTCTAGTAGCTGCTATTAGGATGGTCTTCGGTGCAGCGAATATCCCCGTGTATTCTACCCACTTGTTTTAAGCTTTACTCTGTGGAACAATCTAGTCGTGTCCATTTGTTCTGAAGACAAACACAAAAAGACCTCATGATGGTCATCAAGTAGCAAATATGCTTGAGGCCAGACATCTTTATCTACTCCTGTTTCTCTTGACATGGTCTCCGTGGTCTCATTCTCTTCCAAGTTGTCTTTAGCGTATCAAAGTTATGGATAAGATGTAGAAGCTTAGCATGGAAATCCAACGTAACCCAGAAGAGCACAGGGCGAAGCAAGACCATTTCCACTCGTGGCCATAGCCTCCAAGTGCCTCCTTTAAAGAAGTGGTTACATCTTGCTTTTGTTTATAGTTAGCATGTGGTCAACTATGTACAACCCCTCATTTGTGGGTTTTCCTTTAAAAAAAACTTTAACAAGTAAAACTTAGAGGCTACAAGTACTATCCTGTAGTTATGAAATTGAATCTTTTTTGTTTGTTTGTTTTTGTTTTTTTTGAGGTAAGGTCTTGCTCTAGCCCAGGCTGACCTGGAATTCACTATGTAGTCTCAGGGTGGCCTTGAACTCATGGCAATCCTCCTACCTCTGCCTCCCGAGTGCTGGGATTAAAGGTGTGCGCCACCATGCCCCGGCTTAAATTGAATCATTTTAAGGCTTTATTTGGTTAAATTTTATCTACTTGTTTTTGACCCATCATCCTAGTGAAAGAGATAATTTTCAAATATAATTTCTTTATCTACCAAGTGAGCAGTACCTCCCAGGTATGGGTCTTGAAATATGATTGGTATGTTTGTGTTTTCGTTCAAGTCATCACAAAGAAGGCCCTGTAGGTCAGGAGCATACAAGATCACCTTTCTGGTTGGTGTACAATGATTTACTTGTCCTCGGCCTAGCCATTGAGAACTGGGAATATATTTGCTTTGCTTAGATATGGCGACTGTGGAAGGGAGGGAAGGTGGGCAGTGGAGATAGGGTGGGAGAAGTTATTATTTTCAATCTGATTGCATGAATGACAGATCACAAAAATTTTTTTTTGAGTTGGGTCTCACTCTATCCCAAGCTAACCTGGAACTCACTCTGTAGTCTAGGCTGTCCCCAAATTCATGGGGATCCTTCTGCCTCAGCCTCCTGTGTGTCATGATTATAAGTGTGAGCCACCACACCTGCCTTGCAAATATATTTTCTGGAGCAAGGGATGTTTTGTTATGGGAGGGCTTTCCCCATACTAAGACAGGCAAGGTCCCTGTTATTTTGCTGCTGCTTGTGGGCTTGCTTGCTTGTTCGTGGTGCTGGTGCTGAGGTGGTTTCTTTCTCTGCTTGATCTGTGAAAGGTAGCTAGCCTCTTCCACCACCAGGGAACTTGTCCTGGATCTCTAAGCTTCAAATATATCCCTTCCTCCCATAAACTGTGTCTGATTGGATGTTCATCCCAGCAACATGAAACTCACTACAACAGGTCCATTCCTGTTTAGGATGGTGTTCAGGACACTGCTGGGGTGCTCATATCCCCACCCCGTCTCACCTTCCCACCCTCTAGGCACCCACCCAGAAAACCCCCAAGGACTTTTCTCTCCTGGGCTTTCCAAAAGACATGTTAGCACTCAAAGTCCCCCTGCTCTGAGATTTTCTCAGCCCCCCTACCTGCAGAGTCCCCAGACTCTCTTCCATACAGCACTGGGTCTGCCCTCCTCCTGGAGTGCTTTCCCAACTCAACTGCGACCTGGGAGACTCACCAGGTACTTGACAAAGTGACGCATAGCTTTGAAAAAAAATCAGGACCTGGGCTGGGGAGATGGTTCAATGGCTAAAGGTGTTTGCTTGCAAAGCCTGGTGGCCCAGATCTATTCCCCAGCACTCACATACAGCCAGATGCACAAAGTGGAGCATGCATCCGGAGTTCATTTGTAGTGGCAAGAGGGCCTGGTTCAGAGTTCATTTAGAGGACCTTTTGATGGGACGAATCTTATTTCCTAGCCTTCCAGATCCTTCAACCTTAAGCTCCCTGGCTTCTCTTCCTATTCTCCAGTTTGGACAACAGATAGAGTTGGGTCTCTACTCCTTGACCTTGATATTGGTGGTATTGTGCCCTTCCCAGGACCTCTGAAGTTGGCTGCTAATGCCTGCTAATGCCTGGAGGTGGCTCTCTCTTTCCTCTTCGCTCATGGAACCTCTATGCCCTGGTAGAGTGGGAGACAGATTTGTTCCCTGCAGAGGCGGGCAACCTGTCTCCTGAGTGGTCCGCCTCTCCTGCTGTTTATCCTGTTCTGGCCTCTGCCTGCTCACTGGGCAGATGGGAGCCCACGCAGTTCCCATGTAGCTGCACACCAGAGTCTGGCTGCATAGTGAAGTGGGCTGGCCGAAGTCACTCAACCCTATCAGCCACTGTGAAAGTGAGAGCCCCTTCGAGAAGGGTGTATTTTCTGAGTGGGGGCAGGAAGGAGGCATCAAGATGACAAAGGGCTCAGGTCACCTCCAAAAATAGATCCCTGCCTGACACACACACACACACACACACACACACACACACACACACACACACACACACACACACACACACACACACACACACGAGTCAGCCCCAGCCTGCTTCGCTGGGAAGCTGGCAGGGACGCGACATGGATCTGAATCAGCGGCTGTAAACACGCAGCTTGAGCCCTTCTGCCTCAGAGGAGTTTGATTTTCAGGTCACTGCATGGCACACTGGGGTCTGGGGAAGGCAGGAGTGGCTTTTTGAGGGGGCAAGGGAGTCAGGAGCAGTCCTCCCGCCAGAGCCTTGCTCAGGTGTGCAGAGGCTGAACCACTGTGGGGTTCTTCTCTCGACTGGCACTCGGTGATGGGCATTTTGGGGTGTCTTTCTTTGGCTGCCAGGTTGAACCATTGGCTGCAACTACTCTTTCCAAGAGAAAGAGCAGGGGCTAGGGCTGAGTCTCCCCCAAATAACAAGTAAACTCTGACCATTTGGATGAATTCAATTTTCCCAACTTTC
Source organism: Zapus hudsonius (assembly GCA_004024765.1). Classification (NCBI taxonomy): domain Eukaryota; kingdom Metazoa; phylum Chordata; class Mammalia; order Rodentia; family Dipodidae; genus Zapus; species Zapus hudsonius. The sequence goes on from PVHP010007460.1 coordinate 28,606, forward strand.
AGGCCCTGGATTCTCTGTCTTCCATTAGCCAGGCTGCTTCAGATGTTTCAGGTTTTATAGTTTATGAAAACTCGATGTCTGTGCTTCTGTTTTTCTAGTCACAAAACGACAGGGGTAAATATGCTTTCCTACTTCACGTGAGCAAGAGAAGGACCAAGACTGGAAGAGTCTTCACCTGCCAATGACCACTATGACGACAGCACCGTATTCTATATTCCTGTCGCTAACAGGCCCAAGGTCCCCCAGGGAAGAGGAGGCATCACCAGCTCCCAGATACTCCTCTCTTATTCCTTCCCTGATGACCCAGAATGCATGGGTGAGTCAGACCCACTGCACCCACCTAGCTGACCTCGACCACTTGGGTGACACATACCTGCTCAGCATCCAGAACAGACGTGAGGGGACTGCTGAGCTGGCAGGACAAGGTGGTGTCCCTCACCCTGTTCTTTGTGAGCCCTGCCTTTCCTCCAGCTCTTCACAATGCAGGAGTGAGCATGGTCTGACTGCCCAGGGGCCTTTCCTGCAGGGGAGGGAGCCTTCGGCTCTCTGTTCTCCTGCCCAGGCAGGACAAGGGTCTATAAGTGCTCATCTCCATTCTAGCCCCTGTTTCCCTCCCAGCCTCCCAGGATGGCAGACACTTCTGAATTAGGGAGCTAACTGGCCAGCTGTTCTCTAACTAAGGAGTGACTCATACAGCTCAGAAGTCCCAGGGCAGAGAAAAGCACAGACCAGCCATTAGAAGGGACTCAGAGATCATCTAGTCTAAGCCATTCTGTAGATGGGAGATCAAAAAATAAGCAACTCTTGGGCTGGAGAGTGGTTAAAGGCATGTGCCTGCAAAGTCTAACAATCTCTGTTCGATTCCCCAGTACCCACGTAAAGCCAGATGTACAAAGTGATGCATGCATCTGGAATCCGTTTGCAGTGGCTGGAGCCCTGGCATGCCCATTCTCTCTGTCTCTCTTCTATCTCTTTCTGATTGCAAATAAATGAGTAAATAAAATTTGAAAAATAAATTTGAAAATTTAGAGGGCTAGTGATTCACCTGAGATCACACAGCTAAGTAGTGAAAATGTATCATTCAGAGACCTTGCTGCTCAGGAGAAGAGGTTTCCATGCTTTCCCTCTCACACATGACCACGGAAGTCCATCTGCATCTCTAGTCAGGACCAGGGGTTCACTAGATTTGGTTAGGTGGGAGTGGCTGGGACTAGTGTCTGAGACTTAATGGTCTCAAAGTGGCCCAAGGACTCTTTGCCATCAAAACCACCTCTGCATAAAGTGTTTCAGTCAACTGTCTCTCACTGGAGACCTGAACGATTTTCTGACTGACTGAGGTCCAAGCCCTCTTGGATCTGCTGACTCTCATCTCACCAGCCTATTTCCCGTGAAATGCTGAGCCACAGGAGAGGGAAAACACCCTGGGGAAGGAGCTGCTCTCCTGGGTGACTGTCCTAGTTTCCCACTCCCTTCTCCCAAGTCTCAGTTGTCCCCTTCCAGCCTGGAGCTGAGCTACAGGTCACTTCCTGCAGAGCTAGTTGCCTGAGTGAGCTAATGACCCCCACTTCCAGCAGGGTTTCTTTGGTTTTCTGTTGGGGGAGAGGGCAGAGAGGAGAGACAGTTGGCTTTCTGAACTTCATCTCCATCTGACTTTCCGGCTGCATTTCTTGGCACACAGGACAGAAATGTCTGTGGCAGAGAGAGGAGCCACTGTCCCTGGCAGATGAGCTCTCAGCTACTGCAGTTCTAAGAAGCACCATGGCAAAGGCAACCCTCCATATTGTCCTAGGAGCAGGGTAAATACCCAGTCCCCACCATCTCTGTCTTCTGTGGCTTCCTGGGTTTGCTCAGGCTCCTGTTTCCTATTTTTGTGGGGCGAGAGCTAATGGAGATCTCAAAGGGATTTCTGGCACATCCAGGTAAAGGCACTCAGATGTGCCATATCTTTGAACTCATGCTCTGAGACTTCATCCATGGTGCCATGAACAAGGGGCAGAGGCCTTTCTCCTCCCCAGCTGGGAGTTCACACCAGATGGCTTCAGCTGCCATCCAAAACGGGAAATCACACTCCTACTGCCATTTGGCTAGAAGCCCTTTGCTTCCACTCAGCGGCCCTCCCAGAAGTCTCGATCAGAGTCAGGCCCCAGGGAGGCTGCAGCCTGGAGTTCATGGTCAGCTCTGGGGATTCAGAGCACAAGCGCATCAAAGAGAGATCAGGGGTGATGAGACTTGCAATGGTGGTTCCCATGGCCTCAATGTCACCCATCAACTACAAGCCAGGAAGCTGGCAGAGACTGGCAGGCTGGTGGGCACTGAACAGTTAGAGACTAGAGAAATTACCTCCCCCCCCACCGATTAGTAATGCCAGGACTTCCCACCAGAGAACGCAGTTCAAAGTGACACATAGTGCAACAACTAACTAGGCCAGTCTTGCTGTGGTTTCCATGTGTTCTAGCTACCCTGAAAGGAAGTGGATAAAGCAAGGACAGGCTTTGGTTCATGAAGAGATCCAGCTTGACCTGACTATAGCCTTCTTGTTGGTAACCCTATCTGGCATGCCAGGTATTCCTGGCACATATTCCAACATCAAAGCCAATCACTGGGCCAGCCAATGATACATGGGCTATTTCTTAACTGATGTCTGACATGTTAAGAGTATTTCAGAAAGGCCAAATACATCCAGCTAGCTAAGGCCCACCTTTGTCTAGCTTCGCATATAAGCCCTTCACTCTTGCCATGGCGGTGGGGACACTCTCATCTTGCTTCTATAGAGGGCATATATCTGTTGGTAAGTCCCTAATAAATTGTCCCCTGGATTTGTACCTCTTTGGTTCCTCAGCACTTCTACCTTTGGTGGCTGTTCTTATACAAAAATTCCTTCTGAAACAGGTTCATTTGAACTGAAGTCATGTCCGAGGGCCCCTTGAGAAGTTGCCATAGGTTACAGCCCTTTCTGAAACTGAGTCTCCTTGGATAAGAGCCTCCTGGACAGTGGTGTGGGTTATTCACCACACAAGGGCAGCTAAGATGAATCCTGTTTTTCTTGGCCAGATGGGTATCTATGAGACTGGGCCCACCAGAGAGTCTTGTTTCCTGCCTTAAATCAAAGTGCATTATGGGCAAGTTGCACCCTGTCATGAACGTTCAGTCACATTGGATTCTAAACCTGAGCCTTCCATTTTAGATAAGCAGGGAAAGGCAAGCTCTATGTTCCAGTCGGCCAAATGGCATGAGCCCAAATGTTCCCTGACACCTGCAGATGCTGGGTGATGTAGAAGAAAACCCCCACAGGAAGGAGAAGCTCTCACAAGCAATGCTTCTGCTGGAAACAGCCAGAACCCTTCTCTACTCCCAATCCCATGACCCTAGAAACTTCTACTAAATGCCTTAACTACACCTAAGGATCTCCTCTAACAGGGGCATCATTATCTGTCCCTCAACAGATCGTCCTTCCATGTCATGACACACCTTGTAAAGTATGCCTGCTCTCTTTGGCTATCCCTCATTCACCAAGGAAAAAGGGATGTTTCCATGTTCTGGGGGGAGGGGTGTAGAATTCTGGATTTCAATTGTCTTGACAAGACTCAGCTGACTGGGTTATCCAACCTACAGGGTCAACGTTTGTCTTTTCACCATTGATCAGTCCTAAATGGCAGTCGGCCTCATGTCCTTGGCCAGTGAGATGGTCTCACTCTACCAGTTCTTCATTGGCAGTGGGTATAGGTGGTTCTCTTATTCATCTTTCTCTGCCACATGGGAATATGTTAAAGTAGCCCTTTACTTAGTTGGACAATGTTCAGTAGGTAGCAGAGGAAACATGAATACATCATCTCTGGGAGAATGTGAACACTTTATGGATATCATATTCAGAGAATGGAGACCAATTTGCAGGGCATACTGGTTGGTTGGTTATGTTTAATTAAAACACTGGGCAGTTGACATTGGATTCTTGGGTTCCTGGTTTGAGTAGCCTAATGAGAGAGCAGGTGCCCCTATATCCATGGGCCATATCTCCAGACTTGGTCCCATCCATGGGGTTGGGGTGTTACCCCAGTGTACCCCCAGGAGCATGAACGGGTCAATGGAAATCCATGTCCACCCTGGGAACTAGAAGGTTAAAATGTACCACCCATTCAAGTGTCCTGTTCATGAAAGAACAGTAGAAAATTCAAGAACATATTTTTAAAAGTTTGGGCCTTTTGTCAAATAAATGCCCACATCTCAGGGGCTTGGGATATTTTCTCCTTCAGCCCTCTGCCAATATCTCTTCGAATTCTCTCATGTGTAAATGTCACACACATGGACAGTGGCAGGTACTCTCTTGTTCAGCTTTGTTAACAGACCTTGGAGAACCATGGAGCTAACAGCACGTCTGAGATGAATAGACATCAATAAATGCCCCTCACAGAGCTTCAGCAAGACCAGTCTTGCCATCTTGATACCCACTTCTCGTGGGAAGCAGCCTGAAGATGTTTGCACGTCTTGTTCACACGCCAGCCTCCCTCTCTCATACCCTCAGCTAACACAATCCACCTGAAGGGTCCCCATAGAGTTGTCAGCCTCTCCTTTCACTCCTCAGTTGGTACCTGAGAGTCCAGGCTGCTTCCATAGTGTGACCTCAGCTTATCAACTACATCCCTACACATTCTCCACCCCCAGTAGCCAGGTCTCAACAGAAACATAAATTTTCTATTGAGCCATCATAGGGCAGAGAAAATCCCACAGGCCCTGCCTCTGACCGTGTCCACTGCACCTCTTGGTGTGGGATGTCACCTGGTCATGTCGTGACAGGGCCAGCAGGCTCCACAGTTCACATGTTCTCATTTCTCTCGTGGGAAGACTCACAAAGAGAGGGAAGCGCACCCATTTTTTAATTGCCATCTCTAGAGTCATTGTGACATGAATTCAAAATAATGTCTAAATGCAGTTAAAATGCATCTAGCTATGACAGGCAAATGGCTAGGTGGCTTGCAATCTGGGATTCTTGCAGTATGTTAAAAGGATAAAGGTACTAATCATACCGTAGCTATGTTTCATCAAGATCTGCTTCTTCAACAGAGGTGGGGTGAGTTAGCATCAGCGGGTTCTACTCTGTGGAAAGGGGACCATCATCATCACCCACGTGTCCCCGGCTGCCATTTTGGTCATGTCTGGTGATGTGGGCTAGGCCCATGACCTCCATGTCTTGTTTTGGATGAGTCAGTGAGTGAGCAAGATTGAATGATTTCCATGTGCCGAGCCTTATGGTTGGAGAGCCACCATGGAAAGGGGAGAATATTCTGCCCTGTGCTGTCGCTAAACCAGGCTCTCCACTGTGCTCCCTAGGGAAGACTGCTTATCTGGACCCTGGGCTCCCGTCTGTGTGCGTCCCTACCTCTCTAAGCTGGTGTGGTGGGGACAAGGCCTCTTCCCTGCGAGGGCAGTGAAGTGTAGCCTGTTTTTCCTCATTGTCACAATCAGGGACTGGGGAGATTGACAAGGTGTTAGCCCTGGGGAGCACTGGGACAGAAGAGACCCTTCTCCAGGTGACACTATGTAAATGAGGCTGGCAGGGGCTATGGAGGTTGTAGGAACTCATGCAGAGGCCGCTAACACACAGCAGCCAGACCACACTGCCACCGCCCATGCAGCAAGGTCACTTTCTACACACAGCCAAAGCCACCTACACACAGCGATCACAGGGCACAATCCACACCGGCGTGACTGTCAGAGTTTCACAGAGGGAAATTTGGATTTTTTTTTTTTAGATTAGTGATAGTTCTGAGCCAAATGGGTGTTTGGTGTGTTGGGTGGCCTTCTCCCCAGGCTGCTGGAGAAGGTGCACAGGTGGCCCAGCCATGGGAACAAGGGCACATCCTTCCTCCTCAGAGCCCTGAACAGAGGAACAGAGGCCACACAGCCCTGCCTGAGGCTGGGGGTCAGCTGTGGACCTTCTTCAGAGGGGGTGCCGCTTGCTCGTTTGCAAATTCACCCCTGGACAAGAAGCTGCAGACACTTGCCAAGGAAGAGGGGTGAAAGAGAGAGGAAAGCGCTAGAATCCCCCCCCCAAAAAGACAGCAGCCACAAGGGACCAAAGGTAAATAAATAGATAAATAAATCCAAAACAAAAGAAACGTTGAGGGAAGAAAACCAGCTGAACTTACCACACTGCGAGTGAATTTTTCTAGGGAGGTTCTACGACCTTGCTCACTTTCTGGCTTTAGGTGGGGACAGGGGGAGGTAGGGAGAAAAATACAGAAAAAAAAAAAGTCTTCAGCTTACATGTGGTTTTCAATCAGCAGCAGCCGCAGCTAAAGAACAAAACACAAAAGCCAAATGGGGCGAAAAACGGGAAAGAAAAGCAGCCAGAGCTGTTGGCAGAGCCGATGGGACAGGCAGAAAACGGAAGCCCAGGGGAAGCAGGCGGCCTCCTTGGAGCAGAGGGGAGAGGAGAGTGGGGGGGCTGCAGGGCCAGGGGCCCCAACCCCAGCCCCAGCTTGGCATGGAGTCTCAGTTGCTAGTCTTGAGGGGGTTGTTTGTCTGCCACTTTCCCCTAACTGTGCTCAGAAGCAGGAGCCCTGGGGTGGTCATGGCCAGGAGGCCCAGGCAGAGCCATCTGGGTCCCCAAGTGGTGACACAGCATAGACCTAAGGGCTGGCAGTGGGTCGTGGGGGGTTGGTGGGAGGTTGACAAGCAGCCACTTGGGAGGTGAAGACATGAGTTCATTTGCTAGTCTGGCTCAGGAATGCCTGCTTTCTTGAGATTTTCCTCCCCAGAGGAAAGTTTGCTAACTTCAGTGACTTCCTAATGACCTGTCCTGAGGGTGAGGAGGGTCTCCTCATTCATGTCCTTTACAACCAGAAAGGGGTTGAGGTCCCAGGAAACAACAATGGGACATGTTCCAGACATGCTCTCTTGGCATCCAGGCAGGTGACACTTCCAAAGTGTGTTTAGGATATGTTTCGGGAGGTTCAGGAACCTTCCTGGGGGACACTTGGCTGAGGTTCATGGGACAAGCCAAGAGGTAAAGGCCTTGGATGTTCCTTGCATAGGTTTTACAGGAGGAGAGAGGTGTGGGGTGTGCCTGACCCTCTCCCCAAATTTCCTACCTGGGAAGAGCAGAATTCCATCCCAAATGCCTGCTGGCTTATCTTAAAGCCCTGATCCAGATCCTGAGCCCAAGGCTGAGATATTCAAGCACAGACATTGGCATGGACACACACTACCCCCCAGCAAATAATCACGACTTGGAAACTGAAGAATCAGCCAGGTGTCTGTGGATCTGCAGAATGTGCTGGAAGCAGAGGGGGCAGGCAGAGGAAGCCATCTGTCGGGAATGGATAAAGCTCTTTGGCTTCCATGCCCCAGCCCGCTCAGCTAGCTGCTGGAAAGACAGATACGAGGTTGCAGAAAGGAAACACAACACAAATGACATGTCCTTACAGAGATGAGCTGGGCTTTCTTCTCAGAAAGGGCCTACAGGACCCATGCCTGGACCTTGGAGTTATATTAAGACTCCATTCTAGGGATGACAGGGTTCAGCTTTACTCCCCTGGGCAGCCCAAGTGACAGGCAGACATTAGGTCAAGTCAGGTTCAACCTAGGTCCAACATCCTGGGCCTATCATTCTTGACCCCGGACCACCAAATTGGGTCCCTGTGAGCTGTCCTGAGATCCCATCATTATTAGTCCTTAATTGTCCTGAAGTTGCCCTCAAAATCCAGCTCACCTGCCCCTTGAGAACCTGGTTCTCTAGAGCCTTCTCTTCTGAAAATAGCAAAAATGAATAAGAATTAGGGAAGAAGGCTATGCTTCCAGATTCTTCCAGGGACTCTTTTCTGCCAAAACGTTAGGCCAGTTCTTACTCTTGTGCCTGGAGGTTGGACATCTCACATACCTTTGATGGCCTGGACATTACTTACACATGGTGAGCCCACCACTGAAACCAAAGACACTTGAGGCCTACCTGAGGGACAAGTCATAAATGTGATGTGTGCCCGACGGAGACCCTTTCAAAGACTTGAAAGGAAAGGAGTTTGGTTCCTCTTTGGAGCAACAGCTCTTCAGTATGGGAAGGGTACTGGCAAGTGTACCAGGTTTCACTGGAGGAATAGTACTGAACTCCCAGGAAGGAGTTAGCTCCTTCCCCACTCAACTGACCTCCTGTAGGTTTTCTTAGCTGGCTCAGCACACTTCCTGAGGTGAGGTGCATCTTCCCTTTGGGTTCACACCTACAAAAGACTGAATGACTTCTGATCTTTACTCTAGGTGTGATTGGTAAAATTACTAGAGCTTTTCACTGTCCCCAGATTTGGGTCAGTTCAGGTGACTTGAGCCCCAGGAAATAAGGGAAACATGCTCTGCCCTTCTCCCATGAGATCTGGGGTGTAGATTCCCAAAGTCTCAATGACTTTGCTTTTTCTCCCTCTAGTGTTTGAAAAAGTGACCACCAGAGCCATTTATGGGGGTGTCAGTCCCCCTTCCATCACAGCTCCTTCAATAACATCCTCCAACTAGGGAGCTGGCCAAAGTCCAGGTTTTATATTCTCCCAAGAGAGGGACATGGGACGCATCAGAGCCGGGCTTCTGACACATCGATTGTCTGGAAGTCCTTCTCTCTTTCTTAGAGTATTAGGATTCTTCTGGGTGCTACCTATGAGCAGGAGGGCAGGAAATCAGTGTTCTAGACTCGGGAGTCAAATAGAACCAACTGGATATGCAGACAGGATCCTGGGAACTGGATGGCAATACTTAAAGAAGGGTGCACAGCTCAAAGGTAGACTGACAGAGAGCCTGTGGGTGCTTGGAGACCGGGTTTGGGAGGCTGGGTGGTAAGGATGGAAAGGGCGCTCCTGCATGGTAATACATGAAAGCTATGGCCCTTTGTGTGAGCCTAACCACACTGAACAACACATGAGCCTCAGGTTGGAGCTAAGAACAGGCCAGGAGGCTCACTGGTCCTTGCTGGTATCCTGAGCCCTGTCTCTTACTTCCTTCTCCGAGCCCCATGCAACCCCTCCCTGCTTTTCTTTCCCTCCCAGGAATCCAGCTGTTTGTCCCTTCTCCAATCATCCTTACCGTCTTAATGCTGAGGGTCCCTAGAGCCCTATATCCATGACTCCGAAGGTTGCAGGAGCCATGATTTAATTCTAGGTGGGGGAGGAGGTAGGAGCTGGGATGTAGTTGCTTCTTGATGAAAAGAACAGGGAAGAACTTTGGGACAGTTGCAGGTGAGAAAGGGTGGATCAAGGAGGGACTGATGCTGGGGATGACTTCAGACAGCTAGTGGCTTTCTTGAAACCAACAAGCTTTCTGCCCCAGGAGGGGGATAACCCATCCTTGCCTCACACACCTCCTCTCAAAGAAGGCTGAAGAAAGAAGACCTGTTGGGAGGGGTTACATTTGGCAGTATAAGGCTCTCTCTGGTATCCTTAGGGGTTTTCTGGGGTCACTGCCAGACAGGCATTCCTGGACTGAGCCAGTGGCTATGGTATTTGGTCATACCTTCCTCCCTGGGAGCAATGGGAACCTGGAGGCAAGATGTCACATCCTGGACCTTGGACCTTGGGGAAACTGGGGCAGTGACCATCTCACTGGTTTTTATTAAAGGGGAGCAGGTAGAGAAGGGGAGGAAGAAAGGAAAAAGAAATAAAACCCAAGGGATGATAGTCTCGCTCACACCAGCAGCAAGCAGCAGCGAGAGCCACGGTGCTAAGAAAGGCAAACCCGCCCTCTCCAAAGATACCTTCTTCTTGGCCAGCAGCAGGTCCTGGTAGGCATTGGACCTTAGGAAGCGAGCATAGCTGTCACTTTTCATCAGCTTGTAGATGTGCTCCTGGGGAAGGAGGGAGGCAGAGAGACACGAGAAAGAACTGTCAGCCAGAGCTAAAGAAATGACAACCTAACTGGGTAATTTTGGGAGAAAAGAAGCAAAGGAACGTGGGAATGTTTGAGTGGATCCTCTCACATACCAAATTCAGAAACACCAAGACACGAAACCTTCTCAGAGAGGAGAGCCTTCAGGTTCATGTCTCGTGGGATTTGCAGTTAGGACTGGGTGTCATGTTGGCATGCACAGTGATTTCAACCCCGAACAGCAACAAAGGGAAACAGTCCAGAGACACCCAACAACTAGGAAGACTCACAAGGGAATTACGATGAGAGAGAAGGCCAATCCCCAGGTGGCTCCCTGTGATTCCATTTATGTGACGTTCTTTCACACGTGTGTGTGTGTGTGTGTGTGTGTGTGTGTGTGTGTGTGTGTGTGTTCAGACCCAGATAAGTGTCTGGGTGTGCATGGAGACCAGAGGACAATCTTGGCTGTCATTCCACAGGAACACTATCACATTTGTTTTTTATTTAATTTTTTTTGTTAAATATCTGAATTATTGATAATAAGATACATTGTATGAGCAAATCTTGTGATGATACCCCATCACATTTTTTTGAGGCAGGGTCTCTAATGGCCTGGTACTCACCAAGTAGGCTAAACTATCTGGCCTTTGAGCCCCAAGAATCAAGCAAATACCACCATGCTTGTTCCCTACCCTTGTGAGTTCTGGGGACCAAACTCAGGCCGTCATATCTCATGATAATTACACCACCACCCAAGCCATCTCCCCCACCCTGACATTTGCATCACATTTTGAAAGGACAAATTATGGAAACAGAGCAGATGAGTGGTGTCCAGAGGTCGGAGTGAGGGAGGAGGAGGAAGGGGGGATGGAGGTTAAAAAGGCAAAGGGAAGGATCTCTATGGTGAAGGGTGGTTCTGTGTCTTGACGTGTCTGTACATAGGATAAAGCTGTATAGAACTGGGTACAGGTAAAACCAGGAAATCTAATAAAGTAATTGCACCTATGTCAATATAATGCATACAATATGCCACTGCAGTTTTGCAAGATGATGCCATGGGGAAGCTAGACAAATGGTACAGCTCTCTATTACCTCTTACAGCCGCATGGGAGTTTACAAGTATCTCTAAGTAAAAAGTTCAATTTCAAAAAAATACCCTGGAGACAATAATACAATTTGTATACAGTTTGTATATATTTAGGTCACCACCTTGGCCTGGAAAGGGGCCCTTGGCTACCAGATCATGGAGTATGTGAGCAAGTATGTAAGTAACTAAGGGTGACATCCAGGAGGAGGAGGTGTGGTGACATGTTGCTCCCCTTTCCCCTGGGCTCTGAGAAGCATTTATATTTTGTCCTCTGCAACCAATTTTGTTTCTGGTTTTCAGCTAAATCCTATGGGCACATGGTTCCTTCCTAATAGATTTCTCATCAAGAACAGAAAAATCCCGTTTCATTAAGAGAACTTACCATTGGCAAAAGCACTATTCATTGGCTGAGGTGGAATTTACCTTGGATGTATAGGAAAGCTTGACTAGTCCCAAGGAAGAGCCTGGTAAGAGGAGAGTTGGTCTGCTGTAGTTACCTTCATGTCACTGGGACAAAAAGCCTGACCAAAAGCAGCTGATGAGAGGAGAGATTTTATTACAGTCTCGAGGGGAAGCTTCATGAGGCAGGGAAAGCATGGCATGAGCAGAGGCTGGACATCACTTCTGCCACAGCAGGTGGAAATCGGTAGCATGAAAATGAGCTGAAGTCTGGCGATGGGGGAGCAGGCTGTTGCATCTCAAAACCTGGCCCCAACAACACACCTCCTCCTGCAAGTCTCCACCTCCAAAACTGCCATCAGCTGGGGACCCAGAATTCAAAACATGAGTCTCTGAAGGACACCTAATTCAAACTACCACAGGGCCTACTGAGGGAGGGCGAGACTGGCAGTTATCAGTTGGCCTAGTAAAGGACAATTATTGTGCCTTGTGGCACTCAGCACCCAAGGGAAGGGAGAGAAGGTCTAACAAAGGCTTGTTTGGGGGTTTGCATCCTGCTTATCACCAGAGGAGGAAGGAGGCAGAGAACTCCCATCAACAATGTTGGTGCACAGTCTGGAGCAATGACCACAACTTGCCAAGGAAGTGAAGGCACAGTAGCCAAAATATGGAGCTGACCTGGGTGTCGATCGACCAATGAATGATAGGAGAACACAGAGCATATTCTCCCTCTTATCTATGTGTGTGTGTGTGTCTTAGGATTCTCTTCAGCCTTACTAGAGAAGGAAACCACAGCTTGGATGAACTAGGGAACTTTAGGTTAAGTGAAACGAGCCATGCACAGAACGACAAATATGCCATGACTTCATTTACACACGGAAGCTCAGATAGCAAACTCACAGAAGCAGAGAGTAGAATGGCGGTTGCCTGGAGCTGGTGGATGCAGGGCAGGAAGGATAGAGAGATGGTGCAAAGAACAAAGCATTTCAGGCGGACAGAAGGAACAAGCTCCAGAGGTCTGCAGGATGTCTCGGTGCCTATAGTTCCTAACAATACCTGGTATTCTTGACAATTGCTTACAGTGGATTTGAAAGGTTCTTCCCCCCCACCCCTCAAAAAGTGCATGTTAAATACAGGACCCTCCTCATCCCCAAAACCATCCTCAGTTGAACCCCAGCTTCCCTCTTCCCCAGAGACCCTCTTATTTACCAACGCCTCAACACGGGGAGTCAAGAGAAACTTAACTAACAGTGGCTTGCTTCTGAGGCAATGTGATGGTCCAGATGTGTTCACATTTAACAACTTCACGGTGAAATGTTTCTCTGAAAATCTCCAGTCCACCCTAGTTCAAGTTCCTTAAAGATACAAACAGTATGTCTTTCTGTTTGAAACATGCACGCTGCCCAGCTTGGAGTCCCACGCTTACATGATACGTGGTGCTATTATGGATTGGATGTGATTGAAGCGTATTTCCCAATGGTTCAGGTACTGAGAGCTTGGTCCTCAGTGTGGCAGTGTCGAGACAAGGTAGAAATGTTAAGGGTGGACCTGCTCATAGGTAGTTGAGTCACTGGGGGGTTATCACCCTTGGAAAGGATTAATGTAGTTCTCTCAGAAACCCAGTTACTTTCTATGAGAGCAAGTTGTTACAAGCCGGTCTGACTCCTTGCTGACCGTGTGTTCTCTCCTTGCACACACTCCTACCTGCCACCTGTCATACTGTGGTACAAAGTAGGACTGTTAGTTTAGATTTACAGGTTCCAAATCTGGGAACTCTAGAACTTTATTTACTCTATGCAATGCCCATCCTTAGGTATTTTGTTATAGTGACAGAAAACAGATAAACATACAGGGCTTCTTGATTCACGAAAATGCTTGTTTGAGTTTAATATTCAAGGGTGTTGGCGTCATTTTTGCTTCAGCTTATGATTGGCTCAAGTCCCTACTTCCATATTCTTAATGGAAGGAGCGTGAGGAACAGTCTCCCCATAGAGGAATTTGAGCTCTTGGCTCAAACACCCCTCTTAGCCCCAGAGCCCAGACTGAGGGGCGTCATTAGTTGAAATTGTTCTAACATTTAAATCTTAGGTACAAATGTTAACCCTGAGTAAAATATGACTCACTGTCTCTTTCTTGTGTGATGCAGGCATTGCTTCTGTCTGGTCAGCAAAGGCAGGTGGCTTCAGAGTCATCTTAGTAAACTTGGACCCTATCCAAATCTCTCATTAAAACTATGTCTCTCTGCTTCTTCAGGATTCTGGAATCTAAGCCTCCAGTATACATCTTACAACAAACCTCTGATCCTCTAAGAGGTCTAAGGAAACTCTCCTAGCCTGGCCATTCTGCTCTTAGCAACACATTTCAGCCCTGATTGGGTCCATTTCTACAGCTTCATTGAAGGCAAGAAAAGCCTGCATCATTCAAAGAAAAACCCTGTCAATGGAAAAAAGTAAGAAAAAGCAGATGTCTAAACATCTAATCATGACAATATTTAGCAAGTATTTATTATTGAATTATTATGATTCTGGGTGCCAAGCACTGTGTCTGGCACTGAGATTATAGCCGAGATAAGACAAAGGGAACTCTCTTGTCAGATAGTTGGAATCTATAAGCAAGCAGACTTTCCACCAGGATGCATATAGCCAACTGAGCTGAGGGCTGCCAAGAAGTATAAGCACAGGTGTTATGGATGGGGGCACCTGGGGCTCATCTACCTTTCCAGGAGTAGAGGAAAGTGGTCTGTTAACCAGAAGACCCTATTTCAAGCCAGGAAGATCTGAGTAGACAGAGATAAAGGTGTATCTTAGCTTCATGGGAGCTGGGGGAGAAAGCTGTGTGGTCTGAATGCACCAGGCAGGCAGGAGGACTCGGGGACAAGAAAGGAGAGTGGCCAATAGTAGGGTCCATTCTCCAGGGGAGAGGGTTCAGTGTGGGTCCAAAGAAAAGTGTGGGCACTAAGTCAAATGGCCAACTCCAAAGCCAGATGCCAAGCAAAGCAAGTGTGGGGAGAAAGTCAGTAGTGACAGCATGGTTTACTGAAGGCAGGTGTCATAGGTGGGCTTACCCTGCAGACCCCATTGGTAGCTCTCACCATCATTATCAAGTCTAAACATTACCCTACTGGGGAAGAAAAAAATCCAAGTGAAGAGCAGACCCAGCAATCAGGTCTGACAAAAACAGACTTGAAGCTCTATAGATTTCCCAGGTCCCAGGGCCTCACTTTCCCACAGTCTAGGGATTCTATGACTCCCCTGTCCTGCTCCTCCTCCCCCAAGCAAAGAAACAAAAGCCTTTGATGTACCCAGCCCCGGAACTGTGTTCCTTCCAGCTTGGTCTAGGAAACACAAAGGCAGTAGGAAGGGGGGGGGGGGATGACCAAGAGCTGAGGTTTTTCTGGGAATGAGAATTAAGATCAGACTCAGGGTCTTTGGCCATTTCCCAAATGCAATGAGTTTATCACTGCCAGGGACAGCAAGTGTACAAAGCTCTTGGCAGTGACCTCTACTGATTTATGAGAGGTTCTGGTTTGTTTTCTCCTGCTCTGCAGACAGCCAGTCTTAGGGGAAATGTGCTTCCAGAATCTGCAAAGCGAAGGGAGCCCCTGGCAAGCCTGGCCAAGCGTCCAGTGAGAGGGACTCAGGGGCGAGAGAAAAAGGTGGCTTTTTTCTTCTTTGCCTTTTCTTGCTTTGTGTCATCTTGATTTCTTCTCTCCCTTGCTTCCTCCCTTCTTTCCTCTCATCTAGCCTCCATCAGCTCCATCTCTCTCTTTCTACAAGACAAACGGAGCTACCAGTGGTCACACCAGCCCTGTGGGAGGCACCTGGGAGGATAAGGATGACTCTGTACATGCCGATTGTCTTAGCCACTCTGCTCAGTGGCGGGAAGGTGCCAACTTGACTGGATCTAGAATCACCTAGGAGACACATCTCTTTGCGCATCTATGAGGTGGTCTCTAGATTAGGTTAACTGAAGTGGGAACACTTGCCCTGATTGTGGGTGGCACCATCTCATGAGCTGTCATCCTGCACACTAGCTGAACATCCACACCTCCCTCTCAGCTTCCTGATTGCGGGTGCTTCATGCTCTTGCTGCCTTCCTTGCCCTCATGGACAGCACCCCTGGACTGTGAGCCAGAAGAAACCCTTCCTTCCTGAAGTTTCTTCCATCAGGTATTTTGTCAGAGCCACAAGAAAAGTGACTAATACAGAGGGACTCACCTCCTGGAGTGGTTGACCACTGTGCGGAGATGCGACCCTAATGAGACACACCACCATCGTTTTCCCTTCCTGGGCCAGGCTGCTCTGCAGACAGGGTGCTTGCTTACCTGGATGCAAAGAAGGTCGAAGCAGAAGCAACTGAGATCTTTAGGGGTCTAGAGCGCACGTGGGGGCTGGAGTCAGTGAGCAGTGCGTACTGTCTGCAGACCACACCTACTCCAAGTGAGAGTCCTCACTTGAAATCTCCTTTCTCTTGAAGACAAACCACAGTGACTATCATAAGAGGTGGGGGAGGCATCAGATCAATGCTTGAGGCCTGAGCTCTAAGTGCTGGAGCAGCTGAACCTCCCCCAATGTCCTCCCCGTGCTAAGGGCTCCTGTGATGGCAAAGACCTCATTTCCCAGTTTTAGAACTCCCTCCTGGAGCTGGGAAGCACTCCACTGGAGCACAGTGGCCAAGAGCCCTTCTTATGATTCTCAAGTGTCCTATTTTTCTTTCTGCAGGTGTGCGTGCCTCGGTGTTGCTCCCCACTTTTATGCTTCCTGGGATAACAGCCACACTTTGGGTCCTTGGGAGGAAAATGAGGGTGATGGAGAAGGAACGGGGCTGGGAGCCAAGGGCTTGGATTCAAGTCCTCACTTGGCCTTTTGCTAGCTCTGTCAATCACGCTTGAAGTGGAGAAATAGAAGTGGCAGAACTATGGAGTGATTACATGTCAGGAAATAATAGTAACCTGCTGTGTGGCTGCTAGTGAGAGATGGCGTGGGTGAGGCAATAGGAAGGAAGATTCCAGAGAGAGGAAGAAAGGGGAACACGGAGGTTGGGAGAGCTGTCTTTGATGCTGTCTGCTCTGAGCAGTGCATGGATAGAGATATTGAAGCAACACGAGTGAGGAGTTGGGCTCAAGCTAAGAACACATTCAGATTGGAACCCAGGGCTCAGGCCCTTCCCACTTTGCTCTGCACACTTCATGGTCCTCGACTTTTCATTGGCCTTGACTATAGTTCCAAAGACAATCAGTGCCACTTGCCCGAGACATGTGTGGCCACAGGGATGTGAGGGGACTCCTCTCAAGTCCTATATCTATGCCAGTCTAATAGTCGAGAGCCACTGCTCACCATTCCTTTTCCCATTGTTCTTCATGTGTGTGCATGCGTGTGCGTGTGTGTGTGTGTGTGAGAGACAGAGGTTGATATCAAGTATCTTCCTCATTCGCCCACTACCTTACTTTTTAAACATTTATTGAGAGAGAGAACTGACGTGCTAGGGCCTCCTGTCACAGGTACCACTTTGTGCATCTGGCTTTCCATGGGTACTGGGGAATCAAACCAGGGCCATCAGACTTTGCAAGCAAGCACCTTTAATGGCTGAGCCATCTCTCCAGCCCCTACCTTGTTTGCGAGACAGGGTTTCTCATTGAACCTGGAGCTCTCTGATACAAGCCAGCCAGCAAGTCCTGGGGGTCCTCCTGTCTCCATCTCCCCAGAACTGGGATGACAGATATGTGTCATTCTGAATGGCTTTTAGGTGGCTATTGGGAATATGAACTCAGGTCCTCCTGCTTTTCGGAAGTCAATGTTTTTTCAACTGAATCATCACACCAGCTCTCACATTCATGCCCACCACTGTTAGAGTCAGCAATGGTGAAGACAGCAGGGGATCATGGTGAGGACACAGGCTCTGGTGTTTTACCTAACAACAGGCTACAACTTGCCTTTAAACTTGAAGGAAGCTGGGAACATCCTTTGGAGACAACCTGCAAAGCATGGAGTGCTCATGGGCCCTTGGAAAGTCCTGAGTAGCAAATCTGTGTCCTGGAGCCTTAACGACCTTCAGCCAAAGGTCTTCAGGCCTCAGGCATGGTTAACTAATTCAACTGTCTGCAGGGTCTCATGGGAAAGACATGAAGTGGGTGTTTCAGTATGTCCTCAGAAAACATACAGGAGGCAGTGAGACAAAGGAAATCACTATAGTAACCTGAACATCCAGTAAGGAAGGATGGGCCAGTATTGCTCAGGGATCAGCTTTGGATGACAGCTTTAGGATCCAGTGGATCTTAAAGGAGAAGCCCCTGTGTGGATCTCACTGGCCAAATAAGCACAGCCCAGGGTCCCCTTTTTTCCATGAAGGACAAAGCTCAAGGTCACGAGAGGTACAAGAGTAAATGGCCGATGCCCTTTCCCTGTATAGCATCTTCTAAACATAACTTAACTGGCCAAAGGCACAGCCCCGACGCTGAGATAAGGGTGATTCAGAGACAGCTCTGCAGAGGGACCTTTACCTCCCCCAACGTTAACATAGGAAACTGTTTACCCTTTCTTCTTCAAGGTCATGGGCTTTCCTGCTAGAAATCTATGCTCAGAAGTAGCAACAAAGACATTTTGGAATTGAATTTTCTGATTCCTTCTCTCCATGAACTCCCGTGTCAACAGACACAGATCACAAACAACCTACTTGTTCTTTTCAAAATGCATCCCTCCTTCTGCTGCCCATCTCCCTCAAATAAAACCACCCACAGATGAAGCAAGTAAGTCCTGAGGCCAGCAGTGGGGTGGTGTTCTTTAGTGACATGCCCTCCAACAGAGGATTTATACCAGGAGACGTGTGACACCTGTGTGCAGTATCAGCATGTCTCCTATTGGAGCAGAACTTGAATAGCCTTCCCCAGGCCTGGAAGACTTCTGCTCGAGTAATTTGGGACAAACTAAATCCTACTCCTCTGCACTTTGGATTTTATACAAAGCAAATGCTTTGTTTTGGCCACCTTGCATTCCTTATCGAACTGATCTGATTTTTAATCTGTGTGTGGGGGGGGGGCGTTCGTGTGTATGTATGTGAAGGCCAGAGACAACCTCAGGGGTCATCCTCATGAGTGCCCCCTACCTCTACTGAGACAGAGTCTCTCATTGACCTAGAGCTCACCAGTTAGGCTAGCGAGCCCCAGGGATCCTCCCGTCTCTATCTGTGATTACAAATGTGTACCACCCCACCTTGTATGCTGATATGGGGTTCTGGGGATTGAACTCAGCTCCTCGTGCATGCCAGGCAAGCACTTTACAGACTGAGCTATGTCCCCAGCCCCCAGCTGAGCTTAAACATGTAAATTTAGGTAATCATAGACACTTTTGACTAGCAGTTTTTTGTCTGCTCATGGCAGGTGTATCCTTGATGGTGTCTGAGTTCTTTTCTCTTTTATCTCCTAGACCTTGTTCAGGCCTTGAAGCTGCTCTTTGATCATTCCATGAATTGATGACGGCTGAACAGATTTCTGGTAACTTAGACAAAGAGCTGTTTACAAGAAGTGGCTGGCTCATACGTCTGTAGATTTTCATGGTGTAGAACATCTGGCACTTGAGTGAATCTTCCGAGTTTTGCTGAATTAGTATATCTAGAAGTGTAATTTACCTGGTGTTTATTGATTACTTACTATGTTTGCTCCTTAGGGTTCTTTGAAGTTTAAAGCCAAGGACAACGTGTCCTTTTCTTGCTCTTCACTGTTATTGTGAGAGGGGCAGCTTAGAGTGTTATGATTCTAGATTGGTCAAGAAAATTGCTTTCTCGTTTGCTTGTTTTTGTTTGTTTTGGGTCAGGGTCTTGCTTTGTATCTTTAGATACCCTGGAACTTGATGTGTAGAGCATACTAGCCTCAAACTTGCAACAATTTTCTTGCCTCTACTTCCCGGTGCTGGGATGACAGTAGATGCCAAGGTGGTGATTTGAATGTAAGATGTCCCCCAGAGCCTAGTGTGTTTGTGGTAAAGCCTCATACTTGATCCCCAGCTGGCGAAGCCTGTGGGAGGTCCAGCCTTGCTGGAGGAGGTTGGTCACTGAGGGCTGGGCCTTGGGATTTGATAGCCCAGCCCGGCTTGCCAGTGCTAGGTGCTATGGGGCTCACTCCGTCCTGCCTGCTGAGGAGGAGATTGTGGCACCCAGCTACCTGTTCCTGCCATGATGGAAATCCCCTCTAAACTGTAAGCCGGAAAGAAACCCTGTCTTTCATAAGCTGCTTCTGTTCAGGTGTTTTGTCCCAGCCACAAGACAGCCAAGATGTCTTGCAGAAAATTATTTTTTAAAAACCTGAACTACATACCAAGTGCTACTTCGGTGTTATAGGGACTTCTAAATGGTAAAGAAGACAGAGTTCTGGCTTCATCAAAACACTTCCATATACAGGGGCCTGGGAGGCCCAGAGCAGGGTGGGTGTCTCAGCATTGGTGCAGGTCAGGAGAGTTGGGAGGGTGAGGTAGGGGACCTGAAGGCTCCCCAGCCAACAGGTGGGGTTGGTCACTTGAGCTAATCAACCTGAAGGACAGCTTTCCAATCCAACCCTGTGGTCTGTCTGATGGCAAAAAGCCACATAGGTGAGACCTTCGATTTCCTATGTGATTTGCTTCCATACCCTCTGGGTCAAGGTGTCCCCACTCAAGTGGGAGAATGGATGCTCATGAAATGGACAGACGGTAGATGGACAGATGATTGCATGTCCCAGAGACATATAGTTCCTGGGTCATTCTAGGACTCTCTGAGGCTTTTAAAATTGAAGCTACATAGCCAATGTGCTGTCTGCCTCCTGGAGCCTGTGGAGACCAGGACTGAGGTGAATGTCTCAGTCGGAAGCCTCCTACAGCCTAATAATCTCCTTCAAGACAGGTGAGCAAGCCCCAAAGATTCAGAGCCATGTCCAAACCTAGCCCACAGCTCACACTACCTGGTTTATCTTCTTCAGTGTTTTCCAACCCTGAATGAGGATGAAGAGGTTCAAGTCCTTTAGGGGAACACGCAAGGATGCCACACACTTTGTCATTGTTTGTGGACAGGGACTCATGGTATAGCCCTTTGAGTCTCATAGCCACCGTCCCGCCTCAGCCTCGCAAGTGGTGTGATTACAGGCATGAACCATACTATCCAGTCTGCATTTAGTCCTTATGTGCTTTTCCTGGAAGAAGAGACATCTTCTTGAGAGAATTCCTTTTTCTCTCAAGAAGATGGTAGCTTAGAATCACAAGAGCCCAGAGACTGCTAAAGTGGTGTGAATTCACACTTATAAATATATAGCACTTTTTACTTTCTCAAAGAATTTTCAGAGTTAATAGTTCATCTGATTTTTCTAACATCCCACCTAGTGGGCTGTGAGGAAAACATCAGCCCGATTTTACAGGTGAGGAAACTGAGGTAGAAAAGATCATGGATCTTGTCTAGTCTACAGAGAAAGCAGGTGACAGTGCAGGTTCTCTGATGCCCCAGAGTCGAGCACAGAGAATTCAATGCCTAGAATAAAAAACTGAGCCCTTATAAAACAACACCATGGTCCCTCCTCCCCCCACCACAAAATCCATGGAATGGGAGCAAGCCAGCAAGCAGCTAAGGGCATGGTCACAGCCCACAGACCTTTCTGGAAGAGTTGATCTCGGCTCAAAAAAGAGCCAAATGGATCAGTAAAGCCTAAGTGTAACTGCTGGGCCTCTGCTGACAGGGTGTCCTTGAGAAATCTTTCCACAGGAAGCAGACACAGGCCATTAACCTTGCTCTAACAATGCATGCGGTCAAGTGAAAAACAAAATCTGCAGAGTGGCCACACCCACCTCCAGTGGCCACTTCCAGTGAATTCGGAGGTCTGCCCGGGCCTTCCTTCAATCAGCCAACGTTAGGGACCTTGCTTTTAGTTCCGTGGGTGTTATGACCACCATGAGGTCATCTAGAGTCGCTGACTGGCTGAGGCAGCCAATCGGAGCTCTTGACCTCAAAGGGTGGTTGGCAGGGGGTGTCTCTAAGCGCTTAGATGTCATCAATGTCACTCAGGTGATGGGCAAACAGAGGAAAGACAGTTTAAGAGTAAGATGCTCAGTTCTAGGAGAGCCATAGGGCGGGATCGGAGCCCACGCTCTGGCTTTCAGCCCTTCTCTCCAGGTCCAAGAGGGACAGTTAAGTCCCCAGGGATATCCGGGAGCAGTGAGGTCTGAGCTGCAGACTCCTGGCCAGCACAGAGGGAGGCCTGAGCACGTGTCTCTACTTCTATGGGCTGCTGCGGCTTTGTTATTGAACTAGGATCTCGCTCTAGCCCAGGCTGACCTGGAATTCACTACACAGTCTTAGGGTGGCCTCAAACTCATGACAATCCTCCTACCTCTGCCTCTGCTAGGACTAAAGGCATGCGCCACCATGCCCAGCTCCATTATATACGTTTGTAAAGGGACACAGTCATACTCATTTGTGTTGTATACATTGTGACATCGCAGCTGCTTTTGCTTGGCAGGACTGAATAGCTGGGACATAAGAGATATGTCCCGAAAAACCTAAAGTTTATACTCTGTGGCCTTTCCTAGAAACAGTCTCATTTTTAAACTGTCCCTTCATTTAACATAAAAGAGAGAATTACCTTATTTGCATAATCACGCTGGTAAGGACTAAATTTTTGTCCCTCCAAAATTCATTCTGTAGAAGGCAGTGCTAAAGTGGACCCTTTGGGATGTGATGAGTTTAGGGGAGGTCATGGGAGTGGAGCATGATGGGATTGATGCTTGTATCAATGGAGGAAGAGAGCAGCGCTTTCTCTACTAGGTGTGGGGACCCAGCTGGAAGGTAGCACCAGGAGCAAGTCAAAACATTTAAATTCTGGGGCTGGAGAGATGGCTCAGTGGCTGAGGCACTTGCCTGCAAAGCCTAACATCGGAGTTTGATTCCCCAGTACCCGCATAAAGCCAGTTGCACAAAGTGTATCTGGAGTTGGTTTGCAGTGGCTAGAGGCCCTGGCACACCCATTTCCTCTCTCTGTCGGTTTCTCTCTCTCTGCTTGCAAATAAATGAAAATAACCTCAAAAACACATTGAAATTTATGAGTTTACAAAGCCACTGAAAAATAAAACAACCCCCCCAATTTTCCCCCATAGAAAGAAGTTAGCAAATCACTTGATTATGTTGAAAACTAGCAAATAAAGAGAAAGAATGGAATGTGCATCTACCTTTCATGTGTGAATTATACTAGTAGTTAATGAAATAGTAGTTGAGAGAAGTTTCTCCTTGTGCAAGTACCCCAGCTAATGAAGAAGGAAAGAATAATGCAATGAGAATGTAGCCCCTAATTAATTAGTGGACCTAGTTTAATAAACATAAATGGCTACTGAAAACACACATTATTGTGTGCCTTCTGACAAGAGAGCACAACACAGCTAAAAAAAATTAAATCTGAATCTGATTAAATATCGAAATCGAACATCCACATGGTAGGAAATAGACATGATAGAAGAACACGTTAAATAGCACCACAGGACCGCCATCGGAAAATCCGACCTGGAAATCTTTCTAGAACAAAGACTCATCATCCAACACACTGCACAGGGATCAGGAGAAGGGAAGAGAAATCAAGGGGATTTGTAATTAAAGGGCACTTATGTACCAATCCATAGTAATATGTGAACCTTACTTGAAATCTGATTTGAAAGAATTTTTGTAAACAAAAAAGGAATGGGGTCTAGGGAGATAGATGGCTTAGAGGGTAAAGGGGCTTGTTTGCAAGTCCTGACAGCCCTGCATGGCCCTGGTTTGGCTTCCCCAGCACCCACGTAAAGCTGGATGCACGAGCCTGCATCTGTAATCCCAATGCAACTTGACGCAGAGCCAGGGGAATCCGAAGCTGCATGCTGCAGCCGTACTAGAGACCCTGTTTCAAAGAAGTCACCCCAAGGTTGTCCTCAGACCTCGCATGCGCACATGCACACACATGCGCACACACACAGGCCCATGGGATTATTGCTAATTATTATTAGTGCTAAATTGTGATAACGCTCTTGCAGCAGTGTTAAAATCAAAGGGTCGGTTTCTTATGACCTAGGAAGATGGCAAGGCAGAGAGCAAGACTGGCCGTCGAGGTAGGGTGAGGACACCTCTAGGTCTGTGTTTCTGCTCTTCCCACTTGTTAATGTTTAAACGTTTTTATGATGGAAGATTAAAACAGCCTTCCTGATGTCATGTTTGAGTGATCTGCTGTTATATCCGGAGAGCTGAGCTTTGGATTTCAGACCATCATGGAGGCTGATCCATGGAGCTCCCCCACCTCTCTCTCCTCATGGGCCATGTCAGTATGGTGCATGGGATCATAGACCAGACGTGTGCCTAAACATTCCAGGGAAAATGAGAGTCCACGTGATGCAGATATTTTGCTTGAAAGGGACACACTCATGAAGGCCTCATGAGTTCACAGGGAAATGCCCGAGCAACTAAACCAAATTTGCTGGGCATTCAGTAAAGCTTATGAGAGAGGAGAAGAGAGAGAGGCATGATGGTCAGAGGCTGTGTCCACTCTAAAGTTCTGACAAACAAGGGACGATGGCTGTGTCCTGTCATTACTCGCATTGTCACTGAGACATAGTGTCCTCAATGAGTTAGAGCCTGAGGAGCAGGTTCCCCCAGGCTGACCTCAAGCAGCTCGGAGCATCCTGGCTGTGTCATGCAGAGGTGGTGGTCCTCCTGCGGGCTTGCCCTCATCCCCCTGGGACTCTTCATACTGTAGAAATAGTCCCATCTACCTCTTATGCTATCCCAGAGCCTTGCTGAGGACAAGGGCTCTCATTCATTCTCTTCAGTGTCTCTCTGTTGGACATTAATTATTGGCTCTGCTACTAAGGGCACGGAGAGCGAAGGGTTAATGGTGTATGAGGAGGTGAAACCC
Source organism: Zapus hudsonius (assembly GCA_004024765.1). Classification (NCBI taxonomy): domain Eukaryota; kingdom Metazoa; phylum Chordata; class Mammalia; order Rodentia; family Dipodidae; genus Zapus; species Zapus hudsonius. Next base: position 52,809 of record PVHP010007460.1, read on the forward strand.
CGGTAACTCGGTAGGTTTCCCAGCTCCACCCACCCTAGCTCCGACCCCCATGGGCTGGCCACTGAAACCAGCATCCCCCATCTCAGCAGGACTGGCATTGAGCAAAACTTCCTTGTATCCATCCCTGCCGTGGCTGGCATCACATATTTCCCGCCACTCAGGACCCCCAATGAGGTGTTCTCAGGTTGTCCCCACCCACCTATCCCTGAACAGGCTGCCAACTCCCCACCCCCATCAACCAATCACCTTGTCCCTTCCCCATTTTTTCCCTTGCCCCAGACCCCCTTTTTCCCTAGTTAGTGTAGATCCCCCAGAAGAGAATAAAGAACCACATGGATTAACAACAAGCATCTGCTCGCCTCTGTGTCCCACCGGATCCCCCTGCGCCTTTTCCCCCTTCCCCCCAGCTCTGTGGGCCCCAGCCCTGAGATAGCGGACAGCAGACCGCGGACAGCTCGTCCTGCTCCCTGCTCCCAGTTCCCGCTTCTCTCTCTGCGTTTTCCCTCCACCAAGGCCCAAGGCGCCTGTGGAGGCGAGAACCACATCTCTCGAGTCATCTGCAGCCTAGAATATATAGAGCTGCTCAGCTCATGGCTGACAGTCACCCCAGAAGCGATGGCATGGTGAGCTCTACGGGGAGATAGGTGTGCCTTGACGCTTGGTCATGCCAACTCACCATTCCCACCTTATTGATGCCCCCTAATCGTTTCCAGAATCTACTATTGACCTGTTAGAAGATTTGAGGTTTTCCTGGAGAAGACACAAATGGCCCAACTTAGGGTGGCCTGCCTTACATGGACCGTACAGTGATACATAAGCAATAAGCATTCAATAGAAACTGGGCATCAAACTTGGCTCCTTCCCGGGTCAGTGATAAGGATAGGATCCTCTCCCCAGATGTTGGGCAGTGAAATGAGCCCCAGTCAGCCATGTTTTTATGCAGCCTGTCCCCTGCAGGGTTCTGTGAGCTGAACTTTCACAGGTGGATTAAATGCATTTTTCAACTTAGAATCTTTCAATTTATGATGGGTTTTTCAGAATATAACCCCATCTATCCTAAGTTGAAGAAACTACAAATTTCTGTTTCTGTGGATTGATACGACCCAAGAAAACAATCTTGGATTCTCACCATGCACATATCTGGAATGGTTTCCATGGATGGACTTGTAAGTAATAAAAGCTGGAATTCCAAGTATTCACAAAGCCTTAGACTTGTGTTAAAGGATCAAGTGATAAAGTGGACCAGGGCGCCTTATGACACCACCATTCTCATGGATGAGCAAACCTGGGCATCTTCAAATGTGTATCTCCCTCCGTCTTTGACATTCTGACTGGTGGTCTCGTAGCTGTGAGAGTCCAGGTTGATTGCACTTGGGGCTCCAGGAGCCAGAAACTCTTGCCAGATCTCCTCCACCCTCTTGGCCACGTCCTGCAGGGGCTGCTTCTTGAGGTCTTGCACAGCCAGCCAGAACCTGGAAGAGAAACCTGGTCAGTTCCACCTGGACCCTGCCGAGGAAGGTCCTAGAGCAGATGGACTCAGGACCCCTCCACTGCACCCTCCCCCACCCCAAAAGTCCAGAACAAAGAAGAAATGCATGTGAGGAGACCCAGGAGCTCTGGTGACCAACAGAAAGTGTCTCTCCTCTGCATGGATGTCTCACAACCTCAGCACTAGGGCCATTTCAGCTGGGGATTCTCTGTTGGTGAGGGGGGCTGTCCTGAGCATGGTAGGATCTAGCCACTGCCTGCCCTCCCTGCAAACTTCTACACAGAGTCCTTCCTCAAATCTGGTGAGGAGCAAGTAGTGACAGTGAGTGACAAAAAGATCGCAAAAGCAGGCAGAGCCTTGGAACCATAATGAGTATTTGGGCTGGAATGAACCGTGCATGTCAGAGCCATTCACAGCACCAGCATTCAACATGGATCCCACTGGGTACAGGGGAGGTGCTTTTAGATCTGAGCCATTTTTTTGCTTGGAACACAGCTGGAAGGAGGTACACAGCAGGCCTATCTGCAGAAGTGCCAGAGAGAAGGGTGCCAGCCGCTCCCGTCCCTTCTCCATCATCCCCCTGCATCTGCGTGGCTCAGAAACTGGTCTATCCTACCAAAGCCTGAACAGCAATCCAGAGCCGGAGGGTTCCCAAGGCAGGGTCACCGAGATGGGCAGCGCACCCCCTCCTGTGAAAGGGACAGGCAATCTCCCCAACCATGAGATAGGACAGGTTCCACACTACCTGTTCCACAGCCATGGGAGTCGTGCGCACAGTCCAATGAAGGCGGAGGCCGAGCCACAGCAAGGCGAAAAGTGCATTCAATCTGTCATCGAATTTGACCTCAGTAAGATGCACTTGTTTTTTTAAAGAAAGGCTTAGCATGTTTTTCTGTTGCTACTCAGAGAAACGTCATTGGAGCCCAAGTGCATGGCCCAAAGGCGCCACTCAGTGGCAGACTTGGGTAATGCAGCCCTTTTTCCGAAGGAGAGATAGATGTGCCTGAGTATTTTCAGGCTGCCAGGTGCTAACTTTCCCCTCATTTGCCTCCCCTTTAGGAGTGTTATGATTCCCTTAAAGGAATCCCTCAGGTTGCTTCCCAGAAGAGCGGAGAGCAAAGCAGGGAAGGAAATAACCTCATCGGGAGAATATGGGGCGTGCAGTTCTCTCCTTAGCCTAGCTATGCTGTTGTCTGGAACTCTCCCTTTCTAGATGGCTCTTTCCTAGTCTGAAAAATGTGGACGAAGTGGGTAGATGGGGATGTGGCAGAGGTCTGAAAACGCCCTCACCCAGACTTAACTCTGAAATGCTTCTGGGGACCCCTGGCTGGGAGCTGAGGCATACCTGGAGGCTACCACAGTCAACACTGCCTGGTGAGTCTCTGGATTTCCACTACTTCTCCTCCGATGGCCCAACAGAAGGTGTCAGGCCTCCTCCTAATGTCACTTATTGCCCCCACGCTTTTCAACGCCATCTCTCCTGCTTTCTGCCTCCAGTCATCGGTTCGCATGTCCTTCTGGCCCCCAGGGAGAAAATAGCCATTCTTCAACCAGACTCCAGAGGGCTTTGCAGCACCTGCTGGGACAGATGGAGATCCAGAGCTGTGGCAGCGAGTGACCAGGGCTGTGGCAGGGAGGGGGCCTTGGGTCTTTGGCTGCAGGCAACTATTCTTGGTCAGTGTTCTTCATGCCTACAGTCCCTTGTGACTTCTCACACCAATGTTCACACCAGTGTCACACTTGCTCCATCTTCTCTATCTCTGTCCCTTGCTCCAGTCCACTCTGAGGGGGAGCCATGGAGACCCTTTAGAAGACCCTCAGGGCCCAGGCAGCTTCTGAGCTTGGCCAGGCTTCCTGTGGCTCCTGTGCTTCGGACCTGGATCCCTTCATAGCTTCTTTCGGAAGCCATGTTAGGACCCATCTCTCACCTGGGTTCAGAAGAGGTCTGGAGCTAATGTTAAACCAATTTCAGAATCAAATTTAAAAACCTTTTATATTAAAAAATAAAAACTGGCAGCCAGGCGTGGTGACACACACCTTTAGTCCCAGCACTCAGGAGGCAGAGGTAGGAGGGTTGCCATGAGTTCAAGGCCAGCCTGGGACTACAGAGTGAATTCCAGGTCAGCCTGGGCTAGAGCAAGACCCTACCTCAAAAAAACAAAAATAAAATAAAATAAAAATGGTCTCACCCATCAGATAAAAATCAAGATTTTTTTGTTTTAAAACACCAGGAAAAACAGGTGTATTGTGTGTGTGTGTGTGTGTGTGTGTGTGTGTGTGTGTGTGTGT